>JAUELK010161005.1:0-11171 GCA_031471215.1 Gastropteron pacificum
CTTCTTCTTCTTCTTCTTCTTCTTCTTCTTCTTCTTCTTCTTCTTCTTCTTCTTCTTCTTCTTCTTCTTCTTTATAGGGCATATCACATCCCACAATCAATTCTAAGCGCTTAGCAATGGCAAGGCTACCCATAAGAAATATGAAATGTATTCATGTTGCCAATATCCCCAAGAGAAGAAGCATAAACAATACAACTCTCATGGCAATGTCTTGATCAATAGCAAATTTATTGGGATGCAATCTAACAAATGGAAAAATAGTAGTGAAAAATGTATTAAAACAGTTTAACTTGAATATCAACAGACATTGGATAAGCAGCATTCTTGTATTTAGTGCTTGTTTTGTGCTTTTTCCACAGATCACATTAGTCAACTGGACAACCATATCACTGCCCTACAACAGCAATGTGTGGCCCAACTGACCAAACAAGGCTTTCACAGGTACACCAGCTCTTTGTTCTTCTCAATGGTTTTAACCCTTTGAGGCCGCACTCTATGACGGAATATTTTTGTTTTGTTTTGTATTCTCAGGGAAATTTGCCTTAGTTTTATAAGCTCCGCTTTTTGCTGAAGCCAACACGCAGTCGCCACAAAAGCAGCGCCTATTGGACATTTTCTCATTTATTTGTGTGTGTGTGTGTCTTGGGTGGGGTATGATAGGTTTGTATTTTTCCCGGACAGTGGCCATAACTAGCCTGCTTTTCATAGATTTCCAAGGGATCCTTAACGTGCACACAGGACCTCCGAGTTTTATCGCTCTTATCTGATAAATATAGTGCCTTGTCTTCTTCCTGCTCTGCAGGAATCAAATTGAGACTCAGCCTTACCTACATCTGCGTTACCATGGTACAGACTGCGCTCTGATGTGTGCACCTTTGAGCCCCTCGGACGACTCTTCAAAAGCGCACAGCAGTTTCGGAGACTTCAGGGCAGCTTTTATCAACAGGTATGTTTTGAGGTGTTCAGCAGTGAATGTCGTCACTTCAATAGAAAGCTCAAGTTTGCCTGAAGTATTGTGGAGTCCTGAAACTTGGAGGGGGTGTGGGGTCTGAAAAACTTCATAGTAGTGACAGCATTGATTCATGTTGTGTGAATGAGTGACGGACAATGTCATTGTAAAGCGCCTAGAGCCGACTGAGGGATGGGCGCTATACAAGTGATCTTTATCATTATTTTGTCGGTGAAACTCTTTACCACTGTGCTAATACGCTTCTCAGGGTTGACGTTTTGGCTCCTGGCACAAAGAGATTTACGGTAAGGTACCACGCCCCTCAAGGCTGCCCAGACCAGTAACCTGCGTTGTTATGTCCATCAGATACAAGACAGAGTTTGGGTTCACCCTGAAGGGCCGAGAGATCCATGTGGACAACATCAGGGTGCGCGGGGTGGGCAAGTCACAGGCTGCAGACAGCCCCACGCTCACTTCTGCCTCTGGGCCCTCACACAGGGAGAAGGTGAGAGGCTCTACATCTGTTGTTTGGGTACTTTAGTAATAATAATAATAATAATGATGATGATGGAGATTATCTATTATGCGCTGAATCCCCATTTAGGTGAACTGATGGTCAAGTGGTCAGCTCGTTAGCCTTACAGGTCAAAGGTCCTGGGTTTCGAATCCCAGCTGTGCTGACTCAATTTGGATTTGAGAGTATTTTCTTATCCACCACCAGGTGTACTCTTGGAAAAAGTGCTTGTTGTATTTACTCTGTCTTGAGCAGTACTTAAACGCTGTTTTTCTCAGTTCGGAGTTTTCCCAGGCTGACACATTCCAAAATTAATTTAGAAATAACCAGTACAGATAATTGAATTCTGTAAAAAAAACACATCTTAAAGAGCAGATGCTATAGTTTCTTCTTCTTCTTTTTCTTTTTCTTCTTCTTCTTCTTCAGTGATGCAACGATGTATGGGCCTTCGCCCTTCTGTCCAATGCTATAGTTTCAGGTGAAAAATTGGAAAGGGATTTTTCCGACTTATAAGTGCTATTCCCAGACAGGTAGCATTTGTCTGACTGATGTGTCCCCAGACTGTGAAGTGCCACTTTGAGGAGGGTTGCTTGGACACGGGTGTCTTCTCTCTGGACAACCTGTCACCTGGTCACAGTTTACCTGGACCTGCCATCATCATTGACCGCAACAGGTGTGTACACAGTTATGAGGACAGGCGCAAAGTATGAGCTATTCGCTCTTCAAGTGGTCCTACAGAGCCATGGCAGTTGAGATGGCTTTGGATTGAAACAGGTCTGTCAGGGTAATAATATGCTGTATAATGCTTTGAGCTCAAAGAGAAAAAGTGCTATATAAATGGGCTATTATTATTATTATTATTATTATATGTTCCCAGCACAATCCTGGTAGAGCCAGCGTGTACAGCAAAGATCACCCAGCTTGGAGACATCAGGATCAAAGTGAGTACACACTGCTCTGACTCACTGCTCTCTCTCTACCTTTTTGTATCAGCCAGTCCTCTTGCAGGACGTTGCCTCTTGAACCCTCCTGCGATACAACACTCGCTCTCTCTCTACTTTATATTATTACATCACTTTTACTAACACCTCCCTCCTCTGGTATCTTTAGGATGGCGGGGAGGGGAGCTGCAGGTTTCTATCACCTGCTAGGTGTGTGGCATCTGTATTTTATGTTGCATGCCGCCGTTTTAGAGCCGTTACAACAACCCTGTCCGGCCAGGCTTAGCTTGGTGTTCCTCAGCTGGGCTGGCTAACCATGGGGTATTCTTGTTAAATGACCAAACCATCTAATTCTTTGAGTGCATAGTGACAATAATAGTCACAGTAATATGCAGGTATTAATAATGGCAATATCATTAATAGTGATGATGATTATAATAATGACACAAAATGATACAGCAATAGCAGGGGTAAATGTGATGATACAATTTCCTTCATTTTAGGGTGATACAAGCTGTTGAAAGTATTTTTTTTTTATGTTTGTTTATTTAATTTATTAAAAATTCATGGCTGGCTTTATTTAATTCACTGTGGTGTGTGTGCATCCCCTCAGGTGTCCAGTTCCAACCAGAAGGTGGTAGGCACAGACCTCGACGCCATCCAGCTCTCCATCTTCTCTCACAGGTTCATGAGCACAGCGGAGCAGATGGGCAGGTAGGGAGGGAGGCGCCACGCACTCACATCTACTTCCTTTTCTTTTGCATACTTATTTGTTGTTGTTGTTGCTATCAGGCACAAGTTATGAGTTATTCACTCCTCAAGTGGTATAATTATAGACTTACAGAGCCATGGCAGTCTAGCTCTGCAACATGGGACTGGAGGGCCTTCAAATTGGTCCCTTGTTCGTGCAATTGTGCAATGCAGTCACAAGACCCCTCCGGACCAGATGACTGCTATGTGTAATGTTTGGGACATTTATGGTTGCAGCCAGGACTGAGCCAGGTGTATGTCACATCATTTTCTGTAGCCCTGGTGCTTGAACTTATGTGAAAGAATTCACAAAGTAATTGATCACATCACGTTGGGCAATGCATACTTATTCCATTCATTCCCTACCATAATCCGCACTGTGCGCTCGACTTACCGGAAATGCCACCGACTACCACGAGCCTCATTTTGCGTCACATCGCTGTATATGATATAATGGACACACAAAAAAAAGTGTTTTTTTCACACACATAGCAACATAGTTTAGTTTGTAGAGTTAATTTTACCAATAATAGTGGTAAATAAAGTAACAATTTTAATGGCGAGAATTTCTTCACAGCACTTTCCCTCCCTCATAGGCACAAGAGCCTTGTAAATTACGTAAAACCTCAAAATCAACGTTGCCTAATATGATATATATTGACCCTTCACAGAGTGTTGCAGAGAACGTCAATTTCAACAAATATAAAGGTATGTTCACACTGCATGTCGTAATCTATATAAATAAGAGGCAAACTTTGAACTTCAAAGCAGATCTCCTCTGTTAATACTGCACCAAAATGGATACGATTTTCATCAAAGTTCCTCTTACGTTCTGCTTTGTGTAATAAGAATAAGTAACAGTTTTAGAATGATTTGTAAACAATTAAACTGTGTGCATGACAAGATGACATGAATTCTCTATTCCAACTTTTTAAAATTGGTGAAAAATTATCAATTATCATTTTCCTGGTTCGTTGTCTGAGGGCTTCTGTTGTCAAGGAAGTGGAGTTCAGTTCATGTTCCCTCTGGGTTTTATCCTTAGAAAGCATGGGCTCAGCCATCTTTTTCAAGCTCCTTTGTTTCTCTTTTACCTGGTCTAGTCTTCTAGATCTCTAGAGCAGAACTTTCGAAGAACTCCCCTATGCACTTAAGGCTCAAGGCGCAATGGAATTCAGGGGTAGACTGTTATAAGAAACGCTAATTTTTGTACATTAACCTTGAGAGCATCCATGTAGGTACGTCGGGTTTACCTTTGTAGGGTAGAATTTGTTGTGTGCTCACATGCTTGTTCCACCCTACACACTTCATCTGTGCCCACTACAGGAACGTCTTGACTTCAGCTGTGCCATGTTTGGTCCTGACGGTGGGCTGGTGGCTAATGCCCCACACATCCCTGTACACTTGGGGGCCATGCAGGAGACGGTGCAGTACCAGGTATGTGTGTGTGTGTGTGTGTGTGTGTGTGTGTGTGTGTGTGTGTGGTGTGTGTGTGTGTGTGTGTGTGGTGTGTGTGTGTGTGTGGTGTGTGTGTGTGTGTGTGTGTGTGAGAATGTGTTTGGTGGCCAATGCCCAACACATCCCAGTACACTTGGGGGCCATGCAGGAGACAGTGCAGTACCAGGTGTGTGTGTGTGAACGAATGTGTAGATTATTATATGTACATTTTTATATAGAGTTTTGAAGTTGTTTTCTGCATTCCACTATCTTTGATATAATAATAATAATACACTTTTTTTTTATCATTCTGCACCATGGGTTGGTGATGAGATGTACTTTAAACACTCAAATTGTTTTTATCATAGTTTGTAATGTGTTTGTGTCTCTGTTTGCACATCGAAAAGTGTCAATTATGCAACTTCAATAAGTCTTTGTTCAGGATCTTACTTTATTCCAAACAATGACAGAAGACCTGTGGACACAGGAAACAAAGCCGTATGACAATATACTGACGAACAGAGACGACGATACATTGGTTCACATGATAACAATGATACATATAATGTCCTATGATCTGTTGTTCAGATGCGAACCCTGGGCGATGAGTTCCGGGAGGGAGATGTGATCCTGTCCAACCACCCGCAGGCTGGGGGCAGCCACTTGCCAGACCTCACTGTCATCACTCCGGTAAGCACACTCAACTTGGCGGTGGTGGGGGTGGTATTTCTCCTCCCTTTTCTCTCTTGTACAGTCAGGGGTAACAGTTTTCCGGCACAAGTGGATTAGATGATGATTGATCTGGAATAAGTCAGTTCAATAAAAAAAATGATTTATTTCCTTCAACAATTGTAAGCATGTTTCATTACAACTTAGAGTTCCCAAAACACAAAGGGATATAACTGAATTAATAATTAGTAACCTTGTAATGATAAAGTTAAAACATAGTGAATTCCTTAAACTGATTTTGGTTAAGATACACTACAACAATCATTTTGATATTCCCAACCATGCAGGTGTTTCATAAGGGTCAGTCTCGTCCAGTGTTCTATGTGGCAAGCCGAGGTCACCACGCAGACATTGGTGGCACCACACCTGGCTCCATGCCCCCGCACTCCACCTCCATCTTTGAGGAAGGGGCCGTCTTCAAGTCTTTCAAACTGGTGGACGGGGGAGACTTCAAAGAGAAAGGTTGGTTGTATTGGAACACCTCAATTGTTGTTGTTGTTGCTATTCCCTGCCGTGGAGTTATTCACTCTCATCGGCCAATTCCAGTCTTATAAACTTGTATGACTGCCTGAGCTGGTTGGGGGGTCCAAAACGCAACTTTTCAAAAGAGCATTCGAGTGCTAAGCTTTTTTTTTGCTATTGAGGACATAGATTGTGATGTGTTTAGCCCAGGCCCAGTTTGAGAGGAACAGTACTGTAGTTGTGTGTGTATTATTTCTGTCTGTGGATGTCGCAGCGCCTTAGAGCATAAAACCATGGATTTGTGCGCTATTCAAATGACTTTCATCATTCATCATCATCATAGAGGATGTTGTGGGTTGTTGGTTCCAACTGTGAGTGCAGGGCATTCCAAGAGGAGGTGAGAGGAGTGGTGGCAGTGCCTGCAGTTGGGTGGATGCGCAGGATCGATGCGGTTCAAGTGCATGTTAGTTTTTTTTAATGTCTACCTCAATAGGGATTCTTTGCACATGGCAATTGCAAGTTTTTAGGCTTCGGCTTTCTTTTAATCGCGTTTTGGCGGCCTGAGATTTCTGACTTCTATCGGTCAGAGAGTCGAAGATGTGCTCTGTATACACACATTTTATGATCTATCTGTCTGTCTTTTCATGTCTTTGTGATTGTGATGCACACAAAATGAAGTGGTGTAATATTATTCAGAGTTTGTTTATGAAGAGTAGCACCGCACATTGTTTCCGGCTATTTTAACTGGTGGGTTGGTTTTGTTGTGCTGATTGTAACCATTATGTTGTCCTGTGTGTGTTGTCCAGAGGTGACGGCTGCCTTCAACAACCCGGCCAAGTACCCAGGCAGCAGTGGCACCAGGAACCTGCACGACAACCTCAGTGACCTCAGGGCACAGGTGGCAGCCAATCACAAGGTGGGTGGGAGGGGCCAGACGGGTAGAGGTCAGGATTGAGCTGGAATAAGTAATTCCGTGCTTGGCCCTATCTGGGTCACATGATTCCCTGAAGACTTTGTCATAAAGAAAAGGAAGACGACATCTTCCAATCTTGTACCACAATGTGATAACTTGTGCTCAGTGAACATGCTCCAATCCCCCCCCCCTTCCCCCCTCACAGGGTATCCAGCTGATCACTGAACTAATCAAGGAGTACAGCCTGGAGGTGGTGCAAGCTTACATGACCTACATTCAGGTACGCAATCGGTGGGCTGGACATGTTGGGTCTTTTTACATTTAATTTTTTTTTTTTTATTGAAAAAAAGGTTGTTTCCATTTCTGTTGATTCGTGTATACATGAGGTTGAATGGGGCAACATTTTCTGGAAAATGATTATAGCCGATTTATTTATATGGCGCGTTTTCTTACTCAAGCTCAAAGCACTTTACAGCACAATATTGCCCAGATGGACCTGTTTCATTCCCAAACCATCGCAAACTCCTGGGAGGCATACTGGTAATGCTGCATGGTCAGCGCGTAGTGCTGCCTGGCCAGTGCCTATACCAACATTCTGACAAGATATTTCACTGTCTCTAGTTGAGTACCCCTTTTACACCAGGGTACGCTGAGAGATGTGTGACAAAGTAGTTTTGTTTACAAGTACAAGAGTACACCTGGTGGTGGATAAGAAAATGCTCTCAATTCCAAATCGAGTCGGTGCGTCCGGGATTCAAAACCTGGACCTCGTGAGGCCACCGATTTTATGGTGCTGTACGGTTATGTGATATATGCTAGTTCGTGTCATTCTATGTTAGTTACGTTCGTACAATTATATGATGTATGTTAGTTACGTCCGTACAATTATGTTATGTATGTTAGTTTATGTTGCCACCTCTAAGTCACAGTTATACTATGTTATATATCTTGTACTTATATCAGTGCTCATATGTGTTCACAGACGATTCCATCATCTGTTGTCATTACCTAATAAAGAGGTCTGTGAACCAAACAGATGAGTTCTTCTTTAGGTGCTAATCTTTTTTTTTCTATGACTTGTGATCAGGAGAACGCTGAGGTGGCCGTGAAGGATGTACTGAGGCAGATTGCCAGAGAGACTCGTGACCGTACGGGCACCACTGAGCTGTTTGCCGAAGACTTCATGGACAATGGCTCCAGGATCTGTCTGAGAGTGGACATTGATGAACAGGAGGTCAGTTTTGTGTTTGCTGTGCCACAGTTTTGTCCCTCTACACACGTTCTAGCTTAAGCCACATCTGACCCGAATTTGAGTGAAAACTGCCGCTCGACTACTTGGGCCCTATATTCTTTCCTCTATGAAAATCTAAGGAATGGAGCCGTAAATGGCTGAGATATGGACGATTTGTATTTGCACATAAGCCACATGATTGTTGTTGTAGTTCAACTACGATAACAATCATGTGGCTTACACGCAAATAAAAATCAAGAACAACGACGACAATCATGTGGCTTAGGTGCAAATAAAAATCGTCCATATCTGACCTGAGGAAATATACAAACTTTAAAGCTTTTCTCCTAGAAAACTAACAAAATGAGGGTTATGTTTAAACCTGTTTAGAGAGACGAGTTGCTGAGTCCAAACGATGTGTATTACATCTGAACTAGACCTTCGTGTTATTAATCTTGTATTGATATGTGCTCTCCCTTCATCAGGGCACAGCAGTGTTTGACTTCACCGGGACTGGCTGGGAGGTACACGGCAACTGTAACGCTCCCCGAGCCATCACCCTGTCAGCCATCATCTACTGTATGAGGTGTATGGTGGGCCATGACGTACCTCTCAATCAGGTGGGAAGAGTTATACATGTACAAGGGGCTGTGTTAGCACAGTAGATAAAGTATTAGCACAGTAGGTAAAGTGTTAGCACAGTAGGTAAAGTATTATCACAGTAGGTAGAGTGTTAGCACAGTAGGTAAAGTATTAGCACAGTGGTAGAGTGTTAGCACAGTAGGTAAAGTATTAGCACAGTAGGTAAAGTGTTGGCACAGTAGGTAAAGTATTAGCACAGTATGTAGAGTATTAGCACAGTAGGTAAAGCATTAGCACAGTAGGTAAAGTATTAGCACAGTAGGTAGAGTATTAGCACAGTAGGTAAAGCATTCAGCCAACACCAAGTTGTTGACCATGGGGTCGCAGGTTCGAACTCACCCTGTGCCAGCTAAAAGTTGGTGCTCACTTCGAGTGTTTTTTCAGTCCCCGGTCTCATTGATAAGGATGATAAACTCAGAGGCCCTGTGTGCACGTTGCGCACGTTAAAGATCCTTTGGCTGTTTGAAATCAATGAAGAGTAGGCCAGTTATGATTTCTGTCTGGGCAAAACTCAAAAATTGAACCCTTTGTTCCAGTTACTTTTGCGTTCATAGATTCCCATGTGTGACTTGTCTATATATTGTTGACCTATAACTATAAAAACTTGTAACCTGACAAAGACTCTTCAAAGTTTTGTTTACATGTTATGTGTTGTTGTACACCCCAGGGCTGCCTGTCCCCCATCAGTGTGGTGCTGCCTGCAGGCAGTCTGATCTGTCCCTCTGAGACGGCCGCTGTGGTGGGGGGCAACGTGCTCACATCCCAGAGGGTGGTCGATGTCATACTGAGGGCTTTCAACGTCTGTGCTGCCTCTCAGGTAGGTCTTACTTAGCCTATCTGATCATGGCATTAGTCATCTTATGAAGGCTCATATATCTACAAAGCTACTGTTTTTCAGGAGAGAAGTTCAAAGTTTTTGTGCAACTTTAGGGTGTTTTTTTTCTCTGGTGTCGAAACAGGAAGTTTGGAATCGATGTGGTTTGGATCATAGCTTCTTTTTAGCGACACGTTTGCTTTCACTTTCAGTGAAGATAGACATTGTCAAGCTGATCAGCATGGTAGAAATAACTCTGTTTGTGAGAGGTTTCTCTCCACCCGTCCTGTTAATGTCAAGTCCCGTCTCTTATATGACTAAACTGTGTTGCTAGGGAGGGTAAACTTTGACTCTAACTAAATGATCTAACGTGCCCACTGCCCTCTGTGTGTGTACAGGGCTGCATGAACAACATCACATTTGGAGATGAGAAAGTGGGATACTACGAGACAGTCGCAGGCGGAGCAGGGGCGGTGAGTCTTGATTGAGACAGGTTTGACCACAAGATTAAACAGAAATGTAGACAACAATATTAGTGATGAATATATTGAATTTAATGCTTTTATTGGTATATAAGGCCTTTGGCCCACATTACAAAACCATACACGAGAGCAATGATGATGATGATGATATTCTCATAGTGCACAGACCTTGTGACTGGAATGCCTGTCGTGAAAATAACCTTTATTCTTGTTTTAGCTGTTTTCAAGTTAGTCTGATGGTTTCTGCTTATTCATCATTTAAACTCTATTCTGGGACTGTAATAAATGCTCTTGTTTATCATTATGTGACTTTGACTATTGTTGTTATTTGTATTGTTATCATATGTTAGCGTGTTTTTCTCATTATCCTTTGTTATCATGGTTATCATTGTTTTTTCCCACTATCCTCTGAACACAGGGCCCCAGCTGGCATGGTCGCAGTGGTGTACACACTCACATGACCAACACCAGGATCACAGACCCTGAGATTCTAGAGAAAAGGTGCGTGGCTCAAACCATTATTTCTGCACTATAAGCCATTACTTTTTTTTCATCAGCACAGGTGCAGCTTTTACTAAAATTGTTCATGAAATACCACTTTCTCACTGTTAGTTGAATTTACACACACTCATAGTCAAAGACTAGGCCTAAACACAAATGAGCGGGTCATTTGTCGATGTATCGAAACATTGAAAGGTGTATTGCACTTTTGTTAGTGTCCACACATTTAACGGGGGCCATTTGATAATACAGTGGTCACTACTTAAAATAAATGGCCTCTGTATATTTGGCCGATCCGCCTAAATGGCTGCAATTCTTGAAACAGAATATTCCCTATGTATTTCATACTCCTGAGTGACTTGTGTGTTGATGTGTAATCTGGTGGTCAAGTGGTCAGTGCATTGGTCTCACTAGTCAACAGTTGTCGGTTTGAATCCCGGGCATGCTGGCTCGATTAGGATTTGAGAGTATTTTCTTATCCACCACCAGGTGTACTCTTGGAAAAAAATACTTTGTCACACATTTCTGTCCGTACCCAGGTCTAAAAAGGGTGCCCGACTATAAGCAAGAAAGATCTTGTCAGAATGTTGGTATGGGCGCATCAAGCTGTCCAAGGCAGCACTACCAGTATACCTCCAAGGAGGTTGAGATGACTTTGGAATGAAACTGGTCTGTCGGGGTAATAATGTGCTGTAAAGCGCTTTGAGCTTCTGTGTAGAAAAGGCGCTATATGTTGTTGTTGCGATCAGGCACAAGTTGCGAGTTATTCACTCTTCAAGTGGTCTAATAGACCTACAGAGCCATGGCAG
>JAUELK010161112.1:0-11170 GCA_031471215.1 Gastropteron pacificum
CGGAAATTGCCTTCCCGTTTGTTTACATAGAAAATAGTGCTGTTTACGGGTAATGAATCAGGCTTGATGAATTGCAATCCACCATGTCCTGATACTCAGATACTGGTGTGTCATTTTTTTTTATCCCTAACCCTAACCCCTAGTAGCTAAATTTGTTGTTTATTTTCATTTCGAAAACAGCCCCCCTAAAACCCCCCGCTCTGTTCTGTAGGGCCTACCCTAACACCAGAATTTATAATAGGAGATGGTGAGTTGCAATTCATCAAGGACACAGTGAGTTGCAATTCATCAAGCCTGACTCATTACCCGTAAACAGCACGAGAAGGCAATTTCCGAAGAGCCCCGAAAACAAAACATTAATTAACGGAGTTTAGTTGATAATTCATTCGTTTTACAACTTGACTACAACACAACGCGATAGACACTCTTACTCTTACTTACTCTCAATCGAGAACGAACCGAAACATCTTATCTTAACTCTAGGCTAGGCCAGACAGCATGGATTTCTTTGCTCTAGGCCTAGCAGACGAGTTTCTCCCACTCTCACCCGCCCCTCGATACATTACGGCTAGGCTACCTACGTTCACGGGTCCGTATACAATTTTTATGATGGGACCCAGGTCCGATCATAGGCAGCCTACTCATCATAGATCTATCTAGTAAGTTACGAATCAAGATCAAGTCTAGATCTAGTTTAGAGTGATAAAACGTTCCGCGGTCATGTATGAATAGAGGCCCCCTCACATTTTCTATGGCTCTATGGCGATGACCACTGTATGTACACTGTATTGTAATATAGTATATATATGATAGTTAAATAGTACTTCAAAGTGGAGGCACATGATGTCGTAGAGGAAGGCTTCCCGTGTATTGTTTAGGCCTAATTAATCCAATTAACAAAACAACAAGAAAAAACAAATGTTGGTGATTTGAGGCCAGCAGGTCACCCAGACAAGTTTTCTATAGAACATCTGAATCAATGTTAGTTTACAATTTTTGTGAGCTTTTGTCTGTCATTTCTTTTTCAGTGTCTTGAAATTAAGCACTGGAAGGTTGGCAAGGTTTGCGGATGGAGCTGCTGTTGTTCAGGTAACATGTAGTATAGTATATAAAGCATGTTTGATTTGACCATTGATAGTCACTTTTCACTTTTCAAGCTGATCAAAATTTAACCTTTCTGGAATAGCTATAATACATCATAATTTCATTAGGCGTATTTAAAATGTGGAGATTTTAATGCAGTCTTTATGTTGAAAAGTACATTTTTTACACAGATGATACAGATTCATTTAGACATTATTTGTAAAAAAGTTATCGGTGAACCAGTCAACTAGTCTAGTGCTCAATTGTTGTATACTTATACACTTCATGTTTTTCAGCTCGGTGACACATCAGTGTTGGTCACTGCAGTATGTCAGAAACATTCCTCATCGCAAAATTTTCTTCCTCTCACGGTAAGTGCACTTGTTGTCGCTTTAAATTTGTTACCTATGATTACTTACAAATAGTAAACTGTTAAAGAATCAGTTTTCATTGATATAGATAGTATACGTTTGTGCATGCATCTTTTGTGTTACATAGACATGACATGATGTGATGTATAAAATTGTGTCTTAAACTGAAATGTGATTCCTTCTGTTGTCTCCCAGGTGGACTTTAGACAAAAAGCTGCCGCGGCTGGAAGGATTCCTACCAACTACTTACGAAGAGAACTGGGCCCATCTGAGAGGGAAATTTTGACGAGCAGGATCATCGGTTAGTAAATGGACAGATTTTCAGATCCTGAACTTTCTTGACACAAAGAGAATGAGTAAGCAAAATAATTTAAATCCATTTCTTTACAAACTTTTAGCCTTAATTTTTAAAATCTAGACATAGAGAGAATATAACGTATCAAGAATGATCAAAACGGATTGAAGAGTTGTATTTCTTTTACTTCACAGGCTTGAGTTAGCTTTAATTATTTATTGGTTTTATTCCCACATAGGCTATCCCTTTAACGATTATTGTATTTTATATGTGCAGTTTAGCGCCTTTTGCCACGTCTCTAAGGAATTTACAAAATATTTCTTACTAATTGTCTCAACAGATCGTTCATTGCGTCCACTCTTCCCAATAGGCTTTCACAACCCTACACAAGTGAGTACATTATAAGGATGTATGATATTCTGGGTACCTATTCTTACGAGAGAGAAACCCTATACTTTTAGACAACTTTAAAATTCAATGATACTGCTCTTTGTGTCTTGTTATTTAGAAAGAGAAACCAGTCTCTATGCTTCCATTTCTATTTTGTTATCATTTACCCCATCCTGTATTGTTCCTCTGTATTGTTTATTATAGCTAGAAAATTGTGCTCAATGTCACCTTTCTCAAGTTATTGGTTATTTGTCTTTTCATAATAGTAGTTATTAAGTAGTGCTGCTTCAAGCTATCCAGGGAAAGTTCAGAAATGCTGTCTTTCATTGTTGTTGTTGTTGTTGTTATTATTATTATTATTATTTCTGCTTAAAAAACACTAGGTGTGTAATTTATAAATTCTGCTTCCCTCAGGTGATGTGCAATCTTCTAGCAGTTGATGGTTCAAATGACCCAGATATTGTCAGTATCAATGCTGGTGAGTAGGTTTTGTAATGCAAAGCTAACTGAGCAGATCTGATGACACTTGTTTTTTCAGACACATTTTCAAATACTGCCCTCTTTGGGCAACTTTCTTTTACATGTATAATGTATGAAATCCTCACTGATTCTTTGTTTCTATCCTTCTCAAGCTTCGGCTGCCCTTGCTGTCTCAGACATTCCATGGAATGGACCTGTAGGTAGGTGGAAGTCTGATCTGGATGATCTGAAAAGTCTTTGCCATTTAAAAATTATAACTTATATAGCCTTCATTGGATAATGATGTGAATTTAGACATCTACTGTAATTTTCCATCAGCATGGGCCCTGCGCCTTCCACACACTGTATAGTCAAAGACTGGTCCTAAACACAAATGAGCAGGTCATTTGTCGATGTATAGAAACATTGAAAGGTGTACTGCACACTTTCGTTTGTGATTACAAATGTTCATTTGTGTCTACACATTTAACGGGGGTCATTTTATTAATAATAAACCAAAAATTGTTGGTACATAATCTGGTGCGACTTATACTATGAAAAATCCATTTTGGGGGTAAAAAGCAGGGGTGGGGCTTACACACAGGTGCGCCTTATAGTCCGGAAATTACGGTGCTCTCTAACCTTTGGGTTATACATGCTCACAACTTCACATCTCTGTGATATCATTGTTGTCAGTGTTGCTTGCATTGTAAAACTCAATGAAAATAAGGCTCATTCGTTACCATAGGAAGGAGCAACTATAGCATTTCTTTGACCAGCACAGGTGGTATACTCTGTAGACTATAATGCAGTTTGAGAATTAGCATGCTGCATGGTATACCCACAACTTGTCTCAGGTTACAATTCTATGCCTTTGTGCAAGACTGTGTTATACTCGTACATAAAAATCCAAATAGTATTTAATGGAGTCTTATGTGAAGTGTTCTCTTCTAAATGTATCTCTTCTATATCTTACCAGGTGCTGTCCGTGTGGGCATGTTGGATGGAGAAGTTGTTATCAACCCTACTCGTAGGCAGCTACAAGAAAGCAAAGTCAACATTGTCATTACAGGAACTACAGGCAACAAAGTGGGTATGTACCAGGTGATAGTTTCAAGGATAAAGGAGGTAGCAAACAGTTTGTTGATATGTAGTCTGTACACAGAAATTGTTGCGATAAAATGTGCAGATCTTTTTTTCTTCAAGACAGTCCCATCCCTGGATTATGTAATGACTACTCTACCACATTTCCATATAAGTACTATCATCAATCAACAATTCTCACTATTTTGATAGTGGTAAGTATTTTTTGTATTTTCTTTTAGAATATTGTTATTATCATTATTTTGTTCCGTCCAATTGGAGATGGATGTTAATCTTACATTACCTAAATTGTAGTGTCAGAAGCGTGCCCTATGTGCAACACGCAATTTGAAACCAGCATGCACCTCTTCCTTTACTTCCCCACACTACATGACCTCAGAGAACAACTACTCCCACCATCCCCTGACCTAAGCACAGCCCTGCATATAACTACTGACCAGTTGAGGAATGCCTCATTGGACTAAAGAGCAATGGCTCAACGTTCGCAGGATTAGAAGAAGAAGGAGTGTACAAAATACAACTTGAATTAACAACCGCACTATTAATTTTGATGTTACTGTTACTTCGTATAATCAGAAATGTGCTTTAACTGCCATGGCCTGTTATGTTTTCAGTCATGCTTGAAGGAGAGGCAGACAACGTTCAGCTCCACAACGTACAGCGGGCCTTGTCGCAGGGCCTCAAAGCCACGCAGACCATCATCAGACAAATACAGAAGCTGCGGGACACAGCAGGGAAAGCCAAGAGGGAACTGGGACCCCCCAAAACTCACCCTGAGGATGTGGTAGCAGCTGTGAAGACGTGCGTAGGCTCCATTACGAACATATTACATTTAGAATTCAGTTTAGCTGGTATACAATATGATTGTTTAACCATACTTGATAGCTTGAGTTTTGATATGTTGTTTTTTAAAGAAGTTGTTGTTTGTACATAAAAATCTGTGCAAAAAAAATGAAAAGTCAAATCATACTTGCCGATCCATTATGTAATTATATCCGACATTATTTTATTAAAGAACACAGACGATGTAAGCACATAATAAATGACTAAAGGTTTTTTGACTTGTCCGTTCCAGGTTTAGCTCTAACCATGTGAGGGACATCTTGTACGATGATGATCACAACAAGGTAAACACTGATAAGACCTTCTGTTCTCAGGTATGCTGATAGAAATTGTTACAAGCTACTATAGTAAACTGTTAGAAGTGCAGGCCATGTACAGTTACTGTATTTAACTAAAACCATTTCTGTCTGTACTCCTTGGTACTGCGTAGCTTACCTAATCTAATTTAAGTCTTAGGTGGAACTGTGATTTTTTCTTGTCTCTTTTGCTCTTCACTCCAACTTTGAGAAATCACAATGCTTCATTTTACTACGAGCTTTATATTTTGTTGCTGCCCTTTGTTCCACAAGGAGTCAAGAGGCTGGAGTCAAGTTATATTTTGTTATCCTTCACAATTATTTTCTGCTCATATTTGAAGAATTGAAGATTTCGTTTCCTCACACATCAAGCATTATATAATGAGTGGTTTCATATACACACCATCCTATATTGCATAGATTTTCTTTTAAAATGTTTTAACTTTTATTCAGATAGCTCGTGACCAAGCAATCCGAGCAGTTGGAGAAACAGTGCTAGCCAATGTGAAAGGTAAGCAGTTGTTGTTGGGATTTACGGTCTGCAGTCTCTCAGTCTGAGGTTAGATGTAAATGATAACAATAGCAATGATAATAATGCTAACCTCAAGAATAATGATAGCAACAACAAGAAGATGAAGAACAGTTTACTAATGATAATGATGGCGGTTTGAATGATAGGTAGTATCAATATGCTTTGCAAGTTTAAAGGCTTGTAGATTTATTTCTTGAAAGCCAACTATTATACTATGCAACATTTACATAAACTATGCGTAACATTCTTTGTCATTTTAGTTTAGATGTATGTTGTAGACATCAGCTAAAAAGACTTCAAAACTCAGCAACGTATTATTATGTCTATGAGCAAGGAAGTGTATTGCTGTTGAATTACCTGAGTAAGAAAGAGAAGATTTGTATTCCTTGTACATGATATCTTGGAATCCCTGCCGTAAGAGTATTTGATTTTAAAGTATTTTCTAATCCACTATCATGTGTACTCCTTGAAAAAGTACTTTGTCACAGCTTTCTCATATCACCCAGGTGCAAAAAGGGTTCCCTATAGTCTATAGACAGTGAAAGATCTTGTCAGAATTTTGGTATGTGTGCTGACCAGTTAGTACTACCAGTATGCCCCCCAGGATGTTGAGATGGCTTTGGAATTAAAAAGGTCTATGGGGGTAATAATGTGCTGTAAAGCACTTTGAGCGTGCTGTGAGAGTGAGAAAAAGCTCTGTATAAATCGGTTATTTGTAATTTACAGTATTATTTTCTTTCCAGAATCTTTACCTGAGGCTGAGGACAGTGTGATAATGTCTGTGTTCAATGCTTACGTCAAGGAGACATTCAGATCTCTCATACTGGATGAGAATCGCAGGTAAAATAAAACCCACATTCATCAGAGACAACTGTTGAGAAAACAGTAACTTCCATGGTATTACGAAACAAAACTTCTACTCATTATAGTTGTAACATTCTAATTATGTAACCTACTGCTCACAAGTATATATATATGAAATAGTAAAAGTGAAAGCTGATTTGTGTACCTGTAGACCATCTGTTTGCTTTACAAATTATTATTACACAAACTGATGCGTTCCAGCATCTTAGCTTCCTGATGAGTATACTTCGATTGCTGCTAACTTTCTGATGATATTACATACCGAATTCTTTTCTCACAGATGTGATGGTCGCCAGTTGAATGAGTTGCGAGAGATCAACTGCGAGGTAGACCTATACAAACCCTTGCATGGCTCAGCTTTGTTCCAGAGGGGGCAAACCCAGGTAAACAAATGCTTGGAATAATATGGTTTCATTTTAGTTGACACATCAACTGAAAGTATATATCTTTTATAATCAGTCGTCAGTCAATTTTGTTTTAACACATTTGATTTCCAATATTTTCTGTGATTTATGATACAGGCTTTTGTTGGTGATGAGCAACATCTCTAAGGGTGTAAGAACTCAACTCAGATCAAAGAGTTTTGTCGTGAGACATTGATACAAAGTTTAATATATATATACATTTGTACTGTCTACTCTTCAGCTTTGGAGAAAACAAGGAGAACACTAATAGTATGGTGTGTTCCTCAGGTGCTGTCCACAGTCACATTTGACAGTCTGGAGTCAGCCGCTCGCTCAGACCCAATGTCTGTGATCACTGGGTGAGTCGGAGGACAAGTAAAGAGAGCATGAAAAGACCAGAAACTTAAAGCAATGTTCTGTGCACTGTGATGATACACATATGAATTGACCCACTCACTTTTCTGTCTGAATTCTCACAGCTCATTGTAACTAGCCAATGCCAACAGCACTTCAGTTGAGGACCTATGCTTTTTTTCTTCTTCTTTTACAACACTCTTTTTGTGGAGTGAATTCTACTGCAATTTTATTGAATTGAATCAAAGCTTTGAATTTTAAAAGTATTACATTGTACTTGAGGTTGGTGTCAATGGCAGTATTCTGATACATACATGTCTTTTGGCAACATCTGAACTCATTTTCCCTTATTCTTGTTTGTTTTCCCATTAATTTCAGTGCAACGAAGGACAAAAACTTCATGTTACATTATGAGGTAATGTATTTTTATTGTTTTCTGTTTCTAAGAATGCATCCATTTATATTTATGGAGTGAATATCTGCTGATATTCTTGCGTGTATGGGTTGTTTTTTTTCCAGGAAAGTCTGGTCAGTTCTTTGTGATGTACATACTTTCTTTGTGTATATTTTATAAAATGTTGTCGAAATGCACATTCATGAATGTTTATTTTCTATATTATAATTGCATGTTTTGGCATCTCTGGTACTGTTCTACTAGACTGGTTTGATTGAATCTTACCTTAGGGGCTGCACGCAATGTGTTTTTGTGAATGGAAAAATGTAATCTGTTTTTCCTTTAGAGTTTGACGTTCCCCCGGGATCTGTCCAAAGACCATTTTTGTATACTCTATATACCCAGCCACTAAGTGCCATTATATAAAGACATAATGGGCAATATCTTATATACGCTGATGATACTCAACTGTACCAAAGTGCCCCACCTACCGAACTCAGTTACCTGACTAACTCCATGGAAAATTGTATTTTAGATGTACAAAAGTGGATGAATGTGAATAAGCTCTGGATGAATAAAGATAAGACTGAATGGTAATTTTGTAATGGTAAAAGAATTAAGTCCATCAGTGAATATAATGGGTCCATTTCCATCGGCAATGAGAATGTTTTTTTTCTATAACAAAGCCAAGAACTTAGGTATATATTTTGATTCTGACATCATTTCAACATCAGCTCAATCATCTATGTAAAGTTCTATATTTCGAATTGAGGAGGATTGGACTAGTGTCATCTTTTTTAAATGTGGCTTCATTTGAATAAAAACATTCATTTCATCTTTTGTGTTTTCAAAATTAGATTACTGTAATTCCCTCTATAGTAACTTAGCAGACAAAGCAATTTATAGATTACGTTTTCAAAACCAAGGAAATTGTGACACCGCTTTTATTAGAACTACACTGGCTTCCAGTGAAAATGTATTTTTATAAGACGGCCATATTGTGCCATAAATGTCTACATGGAAAAAACCCCTCTTATCTAAGCAACCTTATACGTCTTTATGTACCATCGCTTTCGCTCAGATCAGATCAACTTTTACTAAAAAAAGAAGTAAAATATTTAAGAAAGATCTTTTTCACATTTTTTTACCAACTGTTTTGAATTCCTTACTTACCACAGTCTTTGAGGGAAATTGTCAATGGATCTTAATTGAAATTCGATCTAAAAACATATTTAATATGCAAGTACTTGCACTAGAAAAATATGTATGGCTGTTCTTATTGATATTGTGGGAACTCTGAATAGTTTGTGTTGTACATTGTATAATACATTCCTGAGTGCATTGTGTGTAATATGTTTTTAAAGTTTACCCCGCTTTGAGCTCTGTCTTTCAGGGGAGTGGGCGGTTTATGAATAAACTTGGTTATTATCATTATTATTATTTTTATTATATTACATATTTGTATCACAGATTTACAGATATGTGAACATGCTCAGATGAACTGTTTATTTTCATTTATTTATTTTGTTTCAGTTCCCTCCCTATGCTACAAATGAGACAGGAAGAGGGGGGATAGGAAGGAGGGAGATGGGACATGGTATGGAATCAACTACACATTTGTTGTTTTTTTGCCTTGTATGTGTCAGTGCAAGATTGACTGGGCCAGCAAACATTTAATTTTCTTTGTGAAAATCATTTTTAAGAAATCATCTTTTAAAAGAGAGATTCTTGATATTGTCTTTTCCTACATAATACTTAAAAGCACTTTAGGCTCCTATACATAGGGAACGTGTTTTTACAAACAAGATTTTTGTTATTAACAGCATATTTTATTTTGTGATGGAAGTAAGTCGTGGAGATAATATTGGCTATAAGAGCATGTTTAATGCACTTCCTTTAGGTAGTAGAAAGTACAGCCAAATGAATTCTGATCTAGAAAATTATCTACCAAAGTGTTTCTCCCTTGAAACCGTATTTGACTTGGTGAGGTCTGTCGGGGTAATAATGCTACGAAGCCCATTGAGCTTTCAGTGGAGCGTCAGAAAGCACTTTATAATTATATTGTGGTATTGTTATTCTCATTCTTCCTATGCCCCATGTTCGATCTCCTCAGGTAACCTGGCAGAGAGAGGACTGAAAGCTGTCCTGCCTAAGGAATCTGACTTCACTACAAGACTCACTGCTGAGGTCCTGGAATCTAACGGTACATGCTCATCTTACTTTGCTCTTAAGGAACATGTTGTCAGTTTGAATACAATTACAACGCTACATCATTTTAATGTGTTCATTTGGGGTGTGAGGACATATAATTGTTGAACGATACATTGCATTGATATATTGAAAATATTTCAAATGATGTTTGCTATAAATTGGTCCTCATATTTGATTTGTGAGTAAGAATTGAAAAAGAAAAAATCTATTGAATGAAGAACAATTTAGCAGACATGGCAATGAATCAAGTTGTTAACAATACTGCCTTGTGGTAAAGGTGTTTCAAGACCCTTCTTCTTTTTCTTCTTACTTACTGACTTGTGCCTTTTGATTCCTTTTACTAATAACCAGTTATTATTATTATTATTATAGCTCACAATGGAGATTATGTGCAGCCATCCCAAAGACTATGAGAGTTGTGTATGTGTCCAATCTTCAGGCTCCTCCTCCATGGCCTCCATCTGTGCTGGCAGTCTGGCTCTGATGGACGCCGGAGTCCCCCTGAAGGAAGCCGTGGCTGGAGTGGCTATGGGACTGGTCAGTCGCACTGACCCTGACACTGGACAGTTGGCACAGTACAAGATACTCACCGACCTATTGGTGGGTCATTTTTGTGCTGATTTGACGGTCATTACGACAGTGTTTGTATAGATGATGTGCATGTCAGTTGTTAAACATAGAGCAACTTGATAATTAAGCTGCATTTGGAATGATGATCACTGTCGAGATTATGCATGCACATGTATTTGAAATAATATTGCAAATGATGATGCACTTACAAAATTGTGTTTCTTTTTTATACTTTAAAAGGTTGTTGTTCTGTTGTGAGTATAAGATCAGAGGGTTTGTATCCTGTGTCATTCAATTTTGATTTGAGATTGTTGTTTGCATTACATGTCACATTCAGTTTTTAGAGAACAAAAAATATGCATGCTGTCATAACATGACATTCATACTGCCTCTCTTCTCCAGGGCATAGAGGATTATTTTGGTGACATGGACTTCAAAATGGGGGCTACAGCTACTGGTCTGACTGCTCTACAGGTATACTCTGAATTTCAAGACATTTGTTTTGTTCACAATATCTTGACATTTGTATTGATTTTAAAATGTATACTGTCGTCACCTCACTTTAGCTTCATAAACTATGGAACAGTTTAATAGGCCTATACTGCCTGCCACTGTGATTAGGCTTTATTAAAACAAGACCATGCTTTAGTAGGCCATAAAAAAAAAAAGTTCTGTATTTCCAAAGTTATCTTGCTATATAATTCCCTGGGCTTTTCCTCTCATCGAGTACAAAATGCATGCAGCTTTTTTCAGGACCATCAGGGCTTTGTTACGAGTCCTATACATTTGGTTATTGTGAGTTTAAAAAAACTAAAATGTGATTGCGTTGACATTATGTATTGAGCTTGCATCTGAATGTTTGAATTTTGTTGTTAACTCTCTGGAGTTCATGCCCTTGGAATTTCGACCGATATCGGTCGATTGCCTATGGTCAAATAGATTTAGTGCCAAACCATACAAATTAGCTCTAGCGATATTAGAAGTGTCAGTTTTTATAAAA
>JAUELK010161223.1:0-11169 GCA_031471215.1 Gastropteron pacificum
CGAGTACTTGCTTTTAGCAAAATCGATCGAGGAAATGACTAATTCATGCCCATCTATATCTGCCCATTAAGGCCTGACTCACGGCGTTGGGACCATCGACCTAGACCCCCCACTCGCTTGATGCGTGTAAAACGTCCTGGACTCTAGAGGGCCATGGCCCTAGCCTATCTGATCAACGTCAAAGGCTGGCTTGTTGTTTGAACTTTGACCTTTGACCCCTGTGTTGTTTTGTCTGTCGGAATCGGAATGTATTTTCTTGGACTTTTAATATTGAGTTAGGCCTCTAGATCTAGATTCTAGAGTCTGCTGCTTACTGGTAACTTTCCAGTAGATTTATCATTGCTGTTGTCATTCATCCTTAGATTACCAAAAACTGATTTTGTGCGATTTAGAACTAAGACTAAGATCTAGACTCTACACTCTAAATGTAGATCTTGAGTCTAGATATAGGCTAGATCAGATCTATCTAGATCTATACTATAGTCTATAGGATAGGCCTACTTACCCACCAACTAAAAAATCTAGCTGTGAAGTGTGAAGGGCCTAATCTAAGAACTGTTGCTTCATCTATTGGAAGTGCACGGACAATGAAGAAGAAGCTTATTTGTCTTACTCGAAGAGCTTGGTTTTTAACATGGAACATAACAACATGGCCCATGAGAATGCTTTGGTGGATGTTCGAGTACATTGCTCATTTGTTGCTGGTGGTTGCAAAAACAACAGCTCAAAAGCTAATTGTTTTGATAATTGCAATTATGGCAATTCTTTTGATATCTACCTTGACTTATGCAGCCTTTGTAAATCTGTACATGCCAACAGCAGAAATTTCAAGGCCTGTACATTTCAAATTCAGGTTAGTTGTTTTTTTACATGGTCTCATTCATACAAAATTATCTTCATCACCATTGTTCCTTTTGAACTTTTGTTTTATTTTTAGTCAGAACTTTGTCTCCAGTTAAATATTCATGCTTAGATCTCCTTAGCATCAAGAAAGTTGAGAGTGTCAAATCTGATTGTTATCTGTGTCTATCCTTTCAAAAATTAAAGTTATTATTTAGATCTATTTATTATTATTTAGTTAAACTACGCATGATGGATGATACCGTTCGGTTTGCATTTTGCCTTATCATAAGGATACATTCCTAGGCCTACATATTTTTCAGATGGTATCTAGTCATTCAATAGATAGAAATATTTAATCACTGTCAACAATGTATAGACTCAAGGGGTGCTATGTAATACCGGAAACGACCTCTAAAATTAATCGGAAACGACCCCTGCAACGATCAGAAACAAACGACTGTGGAAACTATCGGAGACGACCGGAAACAACCAAAAGGGACTTGAAAACGGACCTCGGAAACTATTGGAAACAAACGACCTCGGAAACTATTGGAAAAGACTTGAAACGACTTGATACGATCAAAAATAATTGGAAACGATCGGAAATAGTCATTACCGATTGTTCCAGGGGTCGTTTCTGAGGTCGTTTCCAGTATTATGTAGCACCCGACTCAAATATTATTTTAACCTCTCAAAACCATAACATTTCTATCTTTCTGTTTTGTTACAGAACATGTGATACTGGGCATGGCATTTGTTCTTTTCCATACTCAAATATTTCCCTGTTGAAAGGTGATGGAACCAGACAAGAGGTATCACTTTTATTAATGAAAATGTTACTTTTTTCCTCATTTAGTTTTGAAAGAGCATTTTTTATTCATTGTTTGATTACTTAGATGAGTTTATAGTGAAGTCAGCATTGAGAACATTTAGAAAGGACTTCCTTATCTATCCATTCTCACTAAAATAAAGCGAAGAGTAAAAGATGATTCTAGACACACATTGGGGTTAAAGAGTATCAGCAATAAAAACTGTCATTATAACATTGACTTACATTGAAAAAGTAAAATTAAAACTATTTATGGTGAATACTTATAAACTGCGAATTTCTCAAAACATTTTTCAATTTAAATGTTATCTTAATGAAACTATACACGTTGTTTTTCATAAGGTGCTTGGATATGGCCAAGTGTACAGGATTGTGTTGGACATTGAGATTCCTGATACCCCAAACAACAGAAATCTTGGTAAGTTTAACATACAGTATAAAAAGTGTCACTTGAGCATAAAGAGATCATTCATTGTCACACATCTTCAGAGTAGTCTTTTAAACAATATTGGCTGTGTGGTGGCTGAACCGTTAACACATGTAGCATGTTGTGGGTGACCCGGATTCAAATTCCTCTGGGGGCTTTCTGGACATGGGTCCTGTAACTATAGGCAGTTTGTTCTATATGTCTGTCCACTCCTGTCTTATCAGAGACAGACATCAAGATATAGGTCCCACCTCTTATATGATCTAATTGTGTTGCAAGGTGTGTAAAACTCGGACTACAGAGACACTATTACAGGGCAGGATACTCACTGTATTTATAGGTTTGATGCAATCAATCAATGTCCTGCCTATGATGGACTTTAGGCAAGAGCACCACACACACATCATCATATGTTATGGACAATTTGCAGATTGGTATGGAAATGTGGAAATAGATTGTGATCTCTTCACAATGCTTGTTTTCTTTCGTTGTGATTCTTACCTCAGTATTGTTCACTTAAGTTTTAACAGTGCAAGCCACATTCATGAGAATGGCTTTGACCTCCCTTTTTTTAAAATCTTCATAAGTGCCACTCTCATTATCAACTAAGACTTTTCCCCATGTTGTCAGACCCAATGCTTTTGTTTCCTGCCAAGAGGGGTTTAATAACAAAATCACCTTTTGGAAAGCCTGTGAATAGTTATAACAACCATGGCAATTTTTGTTTTTAAAACAAGCTAAAAAAAAGCAATGATAAGGACATAGTTCAGCTTCATTTCTTGCTTCAGCAAACACATATTATGTATGTATCACTTTCATCTGTACACAATAAATTAATCCCCTCATGCAAAGTAATACTGCATAGTATAGATGTGTCATATGTCCCTTTCAATCTGTGCTAATAATATAACAAGTACAGTAGTAGTAGTAGTAGTAGTAGTAGTAGCTGTATATGACAATAGGCCTGTGGTGGCCTCTTGTGTCCCCTTTTTTTCACACTACTATACAATGTACAACAACATGTTGAAAAAGTACTTGTGAGTGATGATAATGTTTTGCAGAAAAGGAGAATTTCATCATGTTCACTTTTTTTCTGCTTTGTTTGTATTGAACATCAAGAATTGATTCTAACCAGGTGTCTTTTCTTTTTGTATTCAGGGATGTTTCAAGTACTTATTGAGATGTTTGATAGAAAAGGCCACATTACAGCAACATCAACTAGAATGGGAAGTACCATCTTTGTCTCTCATCTTTCTCTTTAAGATACAGTAATTGGATTTATTTTTCACCTTCTTGACAGTCGCTTGGAAATGTGCTGTCTGTCTGGGCAATAATATTAAAATTCACGTAGTAAATCTTTAAGTGTGATGGGCTTACTGATGAGGGAGGAAGCATGCCTATTTTATTTAAAACCTAATTTGTTCTTGTTATTTTATTCTTAAAACAGTTGTTATAGCATACTTTGATAACAGTACCAAGATGTTATTATTGTGTTATTGGATGGAATTTACAGAAAGAGAATGATTGTAAAGCTGGTAGAAAGCTTTTGAACCAATAAGCTTTACCATTTTCTTAGTCCTAGAAGTTTAAATATGTATGTCTGTTTTTATTATCTTTTTTTTTTAAAGTCCACTTGAGTGAATTATGTTTTTTATGGCATCTATCAATACTGCAATTAATGATGGTTGGACAATGTTTTGAAAAGCATTTATTGTGTCATTTAGTTTGTCAGGGAAAACAATGCTTTCTGAATGTATGCTTCAAAGTCCCTTATGCATTCCATAGTCAGGATACTATCGGATTTCATGTCTTAGATTTAGATCAGTACGTTGGTTGTTACTCATAGTCAAATGTCCTTTATAAAGATGACAGATTCAATTAAATAGAGTTTGACTTCATGGTGTACGCATTCCCCATGCCCCTCCCAATGCATGATAATGGAATAAAAAAACAATGCCTTTCAATAATCTTTACACTTTCTTTTGCTGTAGACTATGCCAAAGTACAGATCTATTGTGATGAGGATGCTTGATGTCTTCCTCTTGAGTCCTTTCTACTTCACTGGCCTACTGGAGCAAACACAGAGCATACACTTAGAGCTCTTCAGTCATTATGTGGATGACTATGTAAGTCAATAGATTACCTGGTGGAGAGTTGGATCTTTCAGTTTCAGTCTTGAAATTATTTTTTGTATGTATACAACTAGTAGAAAACCCACGAAATTTGTGTGTGTGTGTGCTTGCGTGTCACTCATTCCTGTTGCACCCTAAAATGTGTAGTTAGTAACATTAAGCTGGTCTTTTCTCTATGCCTGTCAACGGTGAGTGAAAGACTGTTCTGGTAAAGTGCTATTTAACAATATTGTTTGCCAAAAGAAGATTGTCCACCCCCTGCTGACATAGTGTAAGCAGTGTGCCATGAAGGTCAAGTTGATTGATTTTCTATCCCTTCATTAATCACAATATCTTGCGACTTGACAATGCAAATTACATGCATGTACAGGAATTGTTCAATGCTTTTTTCTCTCTACTCTACAGTATCATCCATCAGCAGGGGCCAGGATAGAGGTCCAATCTCACAGTTTACAGTTCTACTCAATGCAAGTCAAGCTGTATGCCCACTTCACTGGACTCAAGTGGGTACCTCACAGAAATTGGTTTTGCCAACTGCCCTATAAACACAATGTACTATTCTGTTCTATTCTGGTATACATTGATTGTACCCACAGCATTCTTTATGGACCCCCTAATCATCTCAGACTGACATACAAATACATAAGACTGGCATTGGCCGATAAGAGTGAATAACTCCACGGCAGGGAATAGCAACAATAACAACAATACATTGATTTTGATTGTACATTACACATGTCATTAAAGTGACCAAAGTTTATATGCTGAAAATGATTCTGTTCTGTATGTGTATACACTGAATTCCCCTGCATAGAATCATTGTCTTGTGGATCTAATTTTGCATTGTGTTGTAATTTCAGTGGTCCGGTAACAATTATAGATCCATTATCAGGGGGTTTCTTTATGTCAGTACAGGATATCTTTGACTTTGAGCATTTTATTTGAATGCTTTGACTGCTTAACTAAGTGACTTTGATTGGTCTGTTTCAGATATCTTCTGTATTATTGGCCAGTCACCAGTGCAATATTTGGCATTGCTTATAACATCATACTTCTGACTTTGTTGTTCCTTGCGGCAACTTTCAACAAATTTGAGGCCTTGAGAAAAATAACAGAGGCTCTCAATCTGGAAGAGAATGACCAGTGTGTGAATGGCGGCACAGAGGAAGATTCTCAAGAAACCAATATTTCCTCCACAACAGGTCATCATGGTGACTCAAGAGATTCCCTAGAAGAGAGTATAGGAAGTAAGTAAAGTGAATTGCCTTCATTTATGTGATTGTTGTCCTTAGTGTTGTTGCTAGTTGTTACTCATCTGGACATTGGTTGAATAACTTGTTTGACCAAAAGTTTTTAAGAATGATTCGATGTTAGATGGTTATCATTTTATTTCGTCCAATCATCATCTTAATAGGAGCAAACAAAGTCCAAACTCAAAACAGGTAGACTCTATGTGTTTCACAAATAAAGATTTCTTTTAAGTTGAAATTTTGTTTCCTACATCGGCTCTCAATTTATTTGGAGCCAACTCTTTGAACTAAAAAGACTAAATTTGTTTTAGTTAGGCCGTTATTGTCCTTTAGCATTCCCTTAGATTTTATTAGATAGAAACATAGGCTGACATTTGGTTCTTCTTTCTACTCTGGACTTGTACAAATGTCATAAGGTACAAAGAGCGACATCACAGGACATGATGGATTGGATGACTCGTATGATCTCCCATTGGTGCAGGAACCTGCAGATTTTCCCAGTGATGACCTTGATTTTGAACTAGCATCAGAGCTACGCCACAGACGAATCAACTGAACCATTTTAAAGAGTAATTTATGTGTTAATTTTGTAATGCAGCTTTTTATGATGGAAGCCTTTTATGACAATGTTCAGATGCTAATATGGCATTTTGTTGATTAATGCTGCATCAAGTTTTTTTAATGTTGGTTAGTATAGTGGCATTGCAATTCCATTTCTGTACTTCCAGTACCTACAATTTTACACAAAGCTTTGTAACAAAACTGCTAGTTTCAATTACATGGATTCTGTTTATTATTGGAAAAAAACAGTACTTACAGTCCTTCCGATACATAAACTTCTCATTCTGAAGAGAAACCCTCTGGCCACCGTGGAAACTCACTCACTCGCTCTCCTTTCTATACTGAAAAACCCCCATGTTCATTGTCTTCGCTCGACAACCCGCGTAAATACCGTCAGCCTTTTTTTATTTATTCTGTCACCTTGATCTTAGGTGACCAGCTTAACAGACTTGACTTTACTCAAAAAGTTTCTGAAAGAATTGTGATTTGTATTTATTTTTGTAATTTATTTTCGTATCCTTGCACTATCATGATCTTTGCTTATCGCTCTGAAGTCAGCATGCAGTCACCAAATGAGCAGCGTGCATTAGCCCTTTTTTTCTGCTAATTGTAGTCGCAAATTGTTTCAACATTTGCTTCTTGAGCATTACAAATCACTTGAACTGATACATGTATAGTTGTTGTTGCTAGTGTGTTGAAATGGTCATGTGTGTCTTTCCCAAATCTGTCTTTGTTAGATCTATTTCTGAGCCTTATCTTTTTCAAGTTTCTGTATTCTATTGTGGCCATATCTCTAGTGTCATAAAACTGGTGCTCACCTGAACACTATTTCATACACATGACAAAGACTCAACCTTACATCATGATGTAAGATTTCAATGTTCCTCTGTGATCTCCTTCATAGCATGTACACAAATATAGTATATATTTGTTTTACAAATTATGTCAATGTCCATTTCACTGTATTAAAGGATAAAGTGGGAACAAATGATTGTTTATTATTATTAATGAATTTGTTATGTTACTGTTATAAAAATTATTATTATGATTGTTTTGAAATTTCAATTATGAAAGGAAACTATTGATAAAAAGTGACAGGATGTAACTCTTTGTTGTTTCATGGTTGTTTAATAGTCTTGCATTGACTTGCATTTTAAAAAGATAGGAGAAACACACACACCTTCAATGTATCATGATACTGCTGAAACAGAAAACAGAAAATATGAAAGAAAGTTGTTTGAGAACCTCTTAAAGTAAAGAGTGATTCAAACATGCTGTAATGGTTCTGTAGCCTAGTATTTTGTACTGATTTTTATTGAACAATGGTTTGAATGTATGATTATTGGCTTTGTTGTCACTTTTTATAGGGAGTTCATATTTCTTAGCATAACAGCTATATATAGTTATAATAATGTGTATTCTTTTTACTATCATCTGCCTCAGGTTGTAGTATGATTCTTGTCTGACAGAGATGAACAAACATTTGAATTATTGAAATGGTATTTTTTAATATGTGAATGCACTGTTTTGGTGTCTTTTAATAGTCAACCCACTTTTGTTTACACTGTTAACTGTGCAATTAAACTGCATGTATATATAATATTCAATGTTTTGATGTGATTTCATCATTATCATTGAACATTAATATTAAAATGCAATGACCAATTTGTTATTGATGAAAATAAAAGTCCTACAAAAATACATTTCTTTGACATACATCATATTATGCTCAACCGTCCTCAGTTTTCTTTATGAGCTGTTTTTTTTATCATTGATATTGATAGGTTTTTTAAAACTCTTTTGTAGCATTTCTACCTTTGATGCTTTTAGGCCTCTTTTGATAGGAAATGGTACATGTACTGGAAGTTCCCTATATTAATAAACCAAACTCAACAGAAATGGAAATAGTATCTATATTACAGTGCAACCCGGTTATATCGACATCGTCGGGACCGGGACAAAATGTCGATACAACTGAATGTCGATAGAAGCGTACTTCAAGGGAAGCAACCAAATGTATTAATAACACGGGATAAAGATTACCCAAGGTCGTTAATTAATGGGTTCTCCCCCTTTCATAAATTACGAACGTCGTTGCTTTTAATACATGTGGAACGCCTAAATAGTGGCCCCCTCTTCGATGCGACACTCATTTTTGAATGGCCAGCGTATTTTCTCTATCAGATGTACCCCTTGTGACCTCTGTTTTTTTAAATCCTGGATTACCACAGGGCACGTGCCGCACACACAACAATAGGAGTGTCAATCGTCTGTTCTTCTACTTCTACTACACATGTACTACTGCTTGTCCCAGTTTCCCCCCCCCCCCCATTCTCAATGGCCTACTACTACTACTAATGTAAAGCGCACACACAGTCCAAGGGCAGTCAGTTTCCATGAAAACCGTGACGTAAATGGGTTCGTTGGTAAATTACGAACGTGATTGCTTTACTTTTAATATAAAAATACTTATGTACATATGTACAAGGTCATCAATGTATATATATTATATATTTATGTGCTGCGACCCTTTGTTCCACAAGGAATCAAAAGGCATAAGTCATGTTATAATGTGTACTTTACATAATATCATAACATATTTTGTGTGATGAACTCATTATGAAAAAGATCATACAATGATGGCTTCCTCTTAAAGGTCAGGAGGACAAAGTGTTTTCCTGTAGGGATACAAAGTGTTGTGAGGCAGGATGTAGTACATTTCAGAATTTCACTGTGCACAGCTATATCCCAATAGGCATCCTTGTTCTCAGCAGGTTTAACTGTTTAACGCGTTTGGTCGCCAAGCTAGCCACTTAGGTTGGAATCCCTATGGGGGATTCTGGACATAATCGTGTAAGCAGTATGATCGTCCACCCCTGTCCAAATGGAGATGGACGTAAAAAAAAAAAAAAAGTCTCCTTCTCTTGCGTGATCTACTTTTGTCACAGTTTTTTTTTCATAAATCGTCTATATAAGTAAGAGTGATCAGGGGGCGTGGCACTTTGTTACGGTAGAATGTTCTCAGAATCGGCTGAACGTAAAAATACGAAAAAATGACCCACTTACACACTCAGCATTCAGCTGTGTGCTGGGCATTGTTTTACTTTGAGAATCCTTCCGATTGAAATTGCGTTATATATTTACCTCCCTAATAAATTTCACTCTCACTCTCAGCCAGCGAAGGCCATATCTGCGACACTGCTTTTTAGGTTTTCCATGGGGAGTGGGAAGTTTTCTTTACATTTCTATTCTTGGATTTTCTACCAAACAACACACATCACCAAGTGACGTGATATGTGCTGCTTAGCAGTAAAAAAAATGTGGGGCGGGAGAGGTGGAGGGGGTGGCGAGGTGTGGTATCTTTAGTATCTCAGGGTTTTTTGTGTTTTTTTGGGGGGGTAGTTGTAAATGAGAGTGGGATTGTATCTTTTGCAAGCGAAGCTGCACCGGGTCCACTAGTTATTTATATGACTGACAGCTGCATTATAGTCTTGAGAATAACTTTACAAGACATTCATAGGCATAGACTTGATTGCAGTACACATTCATTCACGTATACTGCATGGGTGAATTGATCCTGATGATTCGGTTTTGTGGATGCGAGATAAGCTGCATTTGTTTGGCAAAAGAGACAAATGTACAGGGTTCGAATCTCAGCTGTGCTACAATTACCGAATGAATATGTTTTTCACGTCAAACAATATGTAGGCTTACGAGATGTAGCTTGGTGAGAAAGGTAGGCCTACTCGACCATGGTGTTCTCTGTTGTAGTTGTAGACCTTCTCATGTTTTCCTTTTTCTTCTTCTAGGTGTTACTGTTACTTATACTTATATAATATGGAAAGGATGAAAGTACAGTAAACATTATACTTATACATGGTTAATGTAGTCATGTAGTACCCCGGTACATGTACAATGTACTTCAAGCCTATAATCAGATGTAACACAAACAGGTAACATTTACTGGAGTGTGACAAAAATATAATCTACACATCACTTCAACTCCAAGATGATCCCAGCATGGTGTTGGATCTGTCGGGGTAAATCGGGTACATGTGCCAGTAATGATAGGATAGGCTATGCACCAAATGTAGGCCTACATGAAAGAATCAATGTTTGGCCATGTAGAAATGAATAATGAACACCTGGTATTGATAGGCCTACATTAATTATGCATGTATTTGTTGACAAGATTTCAAGATTTCAAGAAATTCTTGAAATCTTGAAATCTTGTATTTGTTGACATACTAAACTTGTGTGATATGCCTACATTAATTATGCATGTATTTGTTGACATACTCAAACGTGTGTGACTCTTCTACACGTTTTAAATACGTTTCTCCACCTGGATAGTAGCCTCTATCTCTAGCCTTCTGCAGGAGTTGAGGTGTGTGGATTTTTAGAATTTAGCAGCGGCAATAACAACAAGCCTCTGTACTCTTTATTAATGCCAGTTGATGCTCTGCCGACCGCAAATGGACTTTTCATTTACGTGTGCACGGCATAGGACCTCCGTATTTATCTTTTACCCGAGAAGACTTGGCTAGGCCGATATCATAGGATCATCTATGTAGAGGTTCCAGGTGCTTGAATATTGCATGAATATTGGATTCAGTGTACCGTAGCCTAGAGCCATTCGACACATACAGACTGACACACTGGCTTTTAAGTCTCAAAATGAAAGCTACTATGACACGAACTGGACTCTAACCACGTTCTTGTAATCAACCCTTTTGTGGTTAAGGTGTTGTGGCCCTACAACAAAATAAACTACAGTCAGTAGTACTCAAGTAGTAGTAGTATACATTGTATTGTAACATCTGGTGTGTGTATTTTAATATCTTCAAAGGCATTGCAGACTGAGTCACATTGCGCGACTGCAAAAGTCCTCTATTATGAGGCTGCAGCAGGGCGTTACTAGAGTACTGTAGTAACGCCCTGGGCTGCAGTCATAAATGGAAGAAGAAGAGAAGGCGACAAAACACGCAACATATGACTATACTAAAGATAGGCCACACCTCCTTCTTTTCCCATCCAGCATGTAGTCTGGCGCCCGTGTAGGTGCGGGACCCCCACCCGGGGAAGCAAAGAATGGCACCTACTGCTCGTCTGTCAGCATGTACCGTA
>JAUELK010161439.1:2500-11169 GCA_031471215.1 Gastropteron pacificum
AGAAGAAATCACGGAGCCCCGTTTCGCCACCAACGGGTGAACAGGTGCGTCAAATGATTAGAACGCCATCTGTTAGAAGCAAGATTTGTGGTGCTAGAAAAGCCCCTTTGAAAGAGGGCAGACATTTTAGGAAGAAAGAGACACAGCAGGCTCGACATGATTCTGGTGGGCCTCAAATTTGTCACCGGCTAAAGAAAACCAGTACGCCCAAGCTGAACTCCCTGAGTGGTCGTGGAGCGTTCATGGTATACAAGAGATCTAGGCCTGATGTCAACACAAACAGAACAGTGACAATACAGAGCTCTCACATCTTGCCCTTTGATCCCATACATATGAGAGATACATACAAGTCGAGATTCTTTTCAGACGTCAATGTAGGCTTTGGAGGAACACCTTTAGAAGCTTTGTTTGATAAATGTAGCCCAAAAAGAGATCAGGTAGCCCATTCTAGATCAACAAAGAGTGGACCGTGGGAAAATATCGGCAATCACAATCCACAGTTTCTAACCGAAGATAGCAAGTGCCATTGCAGTAAGCGGCGTTCAAGTCAAGGACAACATGCAAGTGTTTCATGCAACAGAATCGATGAACCTTTTCTAGCACAAGACGTGTACTCTTTTGGCTCTCATTTACAGCCCCCTTGCTGGAAGAAGGCCTCAAACTATGACTGTCGCAATGCGTATGACATTCATTCTGGACATCCTGATCTCATACACGCTGCAAGAGGAGATGAAGATGATTCCTATGAAAGCAATGGCTGTTTTAGAAAAGACAGCAACCGTGGGGTATCTAAACACAAGAATGTGTGCCGCATTTGTAGAGGCACCATCCGACGTCGAGGAAGCGTGCATCGTAAACAATATTTGAAGCCTTTTCATTGCAGAAAGAAATCGATGACCCAAAGCAATCACGGCGAATCGTTTCGAGACCAAGGCAGCTCTAGAAAGACTTATGAATATGTTACAGATGCTTTAAAGAACGATTGCCATGGCTCTCATTTTGCTAATGCGAGCCAAGAAAAGGACAAGGAAGAATCTACAGCGGTACACTCTAGTGGTACATCCCTTGAGCCTTATGAAAATGACATTCAGACACAAGCTTGCGACCAGAACAGACGTGGGAAGCCTGAAAGTCATCTTGAAACAGACAAGATCCTATCGAACGTGCCTTCCTCAGACCTCAGTCGTGAAAGCCACCAAAGGTGAGTGCAGCCTTCTTTTCACTATTCCATTTCTTGAGAACAAAGAATATTTGTGCACTGGCTCATGTACTAAGAGGTCTTTCGTTTGCTTAGCTCGATACAATAGAATCAATGATGTATCTGCTTTCCTTGGTGCAGAAAATATCCGAAAGAAATAGGACACATCACGGAGCTGAGCAGTCCACCGAAGAAGTCCGTTTTCGACTTGTTCGACTGTGAGTTGGGAATGTTTTAATAATCAAAGTTCTTCTTAATGAAGGGGGAGGGGTCATGATACTGCTGTCCATAACATGCACCTAATGTATCATCTTTCGCACATGTTTTCGCCTCCAATGTTCACGGTGAACGATTGTGCTACTTGTGTGTCTACAGATTTCACCTCAAGTGGAAACGTGGGCGCCCTCACCGCTTTGCTCCATACATGCCCAACACTCAGAAGGTTTTCTCCGAGGGTCCTTTTCCAGACAACTCCAGCAGCAGTGGTTTGCCCAGGGGCGGCTCCATCGCTAGTATCATTGATCCCAGTGAGCCTCGACACATCATTCAAAACATAAATAATTGCAGTCCAAGTCGCAAGGGTCAGTTTTATCTTAGGCCCGAGAAGGTAGCCAGGGTATGTTCCATGGAGGATATTGACGAGACACTGACCTGTCCAGGCACAGATGTCCGAGAGACTCGAGACGCTTGGGAAGCAAACATTCCTGACTTCAAAGCTCCAAGCTTTAATAAGGATGCGCTCCAGCAACAGAAGACTTCGTTTGACTTCAGACGTAGCCATACAGGTAAGAAGACGCAGATTACCGTTGCTGCATCTACCCGAGGTAGAGATTGTGTGTACAAGGTGACCAGAGGCACCATTCACAGACGTCTCATGGGTGCGTCAAAGACAGATAGAGCTTCCATTGTCCAAACCCTGCGATCGGAAATAGAAGACATGCAGAGAGGATCAAAATCAGTCACAGGTGGAGTGAAAACGCTTGCATATGATCAGACGTGTACTTGTAAACATGCTGACAAGAAACATGACGAGTCTGTGAGACTGCCAACACACTCATCATTTCTTCATGGCCTTTCTTCAGATCAGAGTCCACGACTGATGCATGAGTATCAACCAAGGCCAAGGCATAGTCGCAGCGTTCTTACTAAAAAGTGTTTCGTTACCAGGATGCACCCAAACACGACTAAACAGGACTTAACTCCTGAATCAAAACCCCCGCAAAATTATCCATTTGAGCCACAAAGACCGTCTCGTTCGTGTTTCTTTTCAAACCATGCAGGAAATATAATACACGGAGACAATTCTCAAACTCCAAGGGTTGTCCCAGAACTCTGTGAGCCTCTTCATCCAGGGCCTGTAGACAAGTTAGAAGGATTATCAAATCCTGATTTCTATGGGGAACCTCGCTCAGAACTGACCTTGACCTCAGACATTGTCTCTGGAGACCGCTGTCCACGCCAGGAGACCTCAGAGAAAGGTAGTATCAGCGTAGCTGTACAGACCAGCCCAAACAAACGAGCCTCGTATCAGAACTCAGTTATATTTCGAGAAAGAAAATCGTATTCAATTGCTCCTACATTGCAGAAGAAAAGAAATACGATGCTACGCCTGGCTAAATCATGCTATAGACAACTGAAGCTTCAGCGCCAGGTCAATTCGAAGTGTTCTGATGCTAAAACAATGCTTCGAATGATGCCATTTCCCAAGATGAGGGCGTCTAATACTAAAAGAACATCGTGCCTACCAAAGAAAAACGAAGAATATTCGTTTTCCCCAAACCAGTATCAAATGGCACATGACTACACAATGTTGCGCGGTAAAAAACATGTTGGATGTTCTGAACAAATACGTAAAAGTCAACATATAACTCCAGGGAAACAGAACCTGTTGAGCATGACCAAGAAAATGTTTCTCTCGCATAATGACGAAGTAAGAGGAGAGGCTGTCGGACCTTTGAAAGACCTTTGCTATGGTTATACACCTATGCCCTCTCAAAGTGCTGCAAGTCAGATTTCCTGCCAAGATACAATGATGGAAGGACATCAAGGAGTGGCGGATAGTGAGGTCTCTTCGCAACGCTCGCGATCATACTCTACGCAGCTGATGACAAGACCGTCTTGGCAGAACGTCAATGTCGATGAAATCAATAGACGTGTCGAAAAGGCAATGAAATTGAGGGAACGATTACAGAGAGCGAAACAATCTGGCAAATCCGGTTCACCAAGCCGACATCTACTTATTGACAAGACTGCTGCAGAAATAAACAAAGCGTACTCAACTGATGGGGGCGTGTCAGAGGCTGTTGTCACCGTTCAGACTCAGTATGCTTTGACAACAGACTCCGTTGAGAATGAGAACTTAGAACAGACGAAGGTTTTGGTAAAGAAAGTAGCTGGAATTGATGATCGCTATTTTGCTCCACAGCGTGCTTTGAACTCTAGCTGCACAAATAGCTCCCAGCCTTGCGATCCAGTGCAATGGCAGGATGGGGCTTCGCGTCAGAGAATTCCAGACGTATTGGTGTCCCGGGAGGAAAATAGTTTCAATGTCTCTACGTCTCTAATGGAGCGGCAACATGAGGAAAAGGAAGGCAAGGCACACGGAGAAGTGGAAAGTCAGGAGTTGTTGACAGTGACGGGAGAAACCACCCAGGACCTCGAGCCTTCACCTTGCTCCCCGACCAGCGAGAACCCGTCCAGGCACAGTTGCAGCGCAGGAGCCGCAAAGAGGGCCGCTGGGAAAGGCCAGAACATAAACTCGCCCCCAACCAAGATCTCCAAAGTAGAAAACGCGACCTGTGAGACAACAGGCTCGTGCAGGCTGGTAGACGACGTAGTGCAGTCTTTGCCCAAGGTGCCACTGTCATCTTTTGTCGAGTGGTTCATCGAGACATCGGACCCAAACAACTTTTTGCATACGGATAGATCCTCGAGCTCCTCGGGAAAACGGGATGGCTCCGGTGTGAAAACCAACGAAATTGTAGACAATGTAAAACCTGCGTTGCAGTATCAGAAAGCTGAAGAATTACCAGGCACAGCAAGGTCTTATCCCAACTCCAATGATCAGCTGGTGTCGAGAGAGGGAAACACTCGCCGAGGACAGCATCGTCGAGTTGTTAGGGCAGACGGTGCACAACAATCGGCAAGCACGTTAAAGCAGAGGAGAGAGATGCAAGCTGCGGGATCTCTTGAACAACTGCCATGGTCTACCGCTATGGATAGCAGTTCAACCAGTTACATGAATGAGCAGAGGAAAACTTCTCGCAGGACAGACACTGTAGATCCATGTGTATTGGCCCCTCTCACTGAACCCAGAGATACCAGAGTCCTGGTGCAGAGATCGGACACTGACATTACCAGAGGAAACGACTTGTCTTCCTCTTCTCCTGACATACACGAAGACTGCCTGCATGACGACTCTGCCCAGAGACAGATGAACCACACCAACTCGAACATAGAGGCTTCGAAACTTCGTCAAGGTGTCTGTGCTTCCCAATCGGACACAAGTAATAACTCTAGATCAAAAAGGGACGGAAAAAGCAAACGCGAAGGCTTGGATATGGGATTGGGCGGCTCTAACATACGACAAATATTGATGAAGCTGCGGTGCCCAGAAAACATGAGTAACGCGAATCCTCATCGGAACAAGACAAGGATCACCCTGAGGAAATCCAGTGGCATGAAAGGTATCCTGGCGAAATTCTAATTCCTGTCAAGTTGTTGGAGACAGTTCGATGGTTCACTGTGTACATAGGCATACTCTCCGGTATCGTGAACCATTGAAGACTGACACGATCTCTGTGACTAACGGAACGGAGATACGGGGGCGGGGTTGGTGGGGAGGACTTTTTGACATTTTACATATGGACTCTTTCTATGCTTCGTACAATTCTTATTTCTATCATTGTGGTTAAAGTATACATTGTGTGATATGATTATATTATACGGACCGCGACATATCCTCGACACACAGTTCATATTTACCTCATTAGCTTTTACTTTCACCTTGTGTGCAGGGATGACTTCTTTTGACAACTCATCCATTCCGTCATTTACATTCGTTTCATTGTCTTTTGTACTACATGAAAATTGATTTTCAAACAAAGTATTTTGGATACTAAATAGACATGGTTCCGTGGTCAATTTTGAAAACGAATGAGAAATGTGATATCTTTCTACGCGGTCATCTACACAAAGCCCCATCAGGTAAAGAAGACAGTCTTTATGATGCTACTGTGTTGACGTATTGACGATGTCTTTTTCAAGGTCTGATACCATCGACAAAATCTTCTGTTCGATCATTTGCTTCTCTTGTCTCGTTCTAGAAGATGGGAAATAAACCAGTATAACCATACACGTGAAATGCTTCAAAGTCTGGTTGCTTGTAAAGTCGACATTTGTGTCTGTGGGAGGATTTTATAAAAACGATCCAATATACATTTATCATGTACTAGTGGTTAACACATTCTACGAATGGGACAGGGAGAAAGTCCCTTTTTCTTATTACATAAAGCAGAAAGTAAGAGGAACTTGCTTTGAAGTTCAAAGTGTGCCTCTTATTTACACAGATTTGTAGTATGAAGTGAATATAATAATAAAAATGGAGTTCATTCTTAAGCGCATCATCCCCATTAGCATGAGTTCGAGGCGCTGTACACTTTAAAATCAAGACATGGTATACGATAGGCCGAGATATAATACACTCAATGAAACATAGATGACATGAGCATGGACTTCTGACACAGAACAAAAAAGGTAAATTTTTACATAATATATTTCTGAAACAGTGTCTGTGATGTGTGTCTATCTTTGGCTCTAAATGTGTGATATGTGTTTGTTTTTGTGTGTGCATTCGTTTGTGTGCTTCGCATGTCTGTCATCAAGTCGGACGAAGCCAAATCTATCAAGAGCTTTCGTTTCCCTTCAGGGCCGGCCTTGAGGCTTGGCCGTGAGGCTTGGACTCACATTCACATCATCTAATCATCATCACATTCAGGCATGGTCCAGGCTTTCTTCGGCATTACACTACAGTATACGGCACTACACTGACTTGAGTCTTTGTTCAACATGCTCACAATACACTACGTGAAAATGAACGAGAACAAAACTGCTGAAATAAATGTAAATACGAGCACATGACGTCATATGCACACAGTCTACTATTGGCTAATGTTCTGAAACAGACCGAAACACCATCACACAAAGTCAAACAAACAAAAAGAAAGAGAAGTAACGTATTCTTACAACTAGCAATGTCCGTTTTCTAAAGTTACAGGTACAGCTACAGTCATAGTCCATACATGTTCATAGTTTTTGGCATGTACAATCAATCAATTCATAGCGGGCTTCGAAAAACTCCAACCTCAATAATAAATACAATCCCGACATTGTACAACAATAAGATAAAAGACTAATGCCATAAAGACACTGATGATATTAGTGGAACAATGCCTTACTTGTTGGACAACTCTCTTCTGATACAATGTATTATGGAGAAAGAGACACCAGTAACGATTGATGAGGCCAGTCCCTGCTGGCACTGTCAGTGGTATGGTATGTCACAATAGTATGAGCTAATGAGGTGTAAGAGAATATGACAATGACATTTGACGCTTCACGTTGGACTGGAAATAGCTCCACTTTGCCGCTTTGAAACCTTTCTTTATCGTCATTATTTGTCACTAGTGGTTTACACATTCTACGAAAAGGAAAGGCAGAAAGTCAATTTTAGACATAATTAGCTATCGGGTAGAGCCTTTAAAAGATTTTGGTACCAGATTACATGTAATTATCACTTGAAAAAAAAAAAGAAAAGAATCAGTAGTCACATGGAAAAAAGAATCTATATAAATAGACGACAAACCGGAAAATGACAATTGATAATATTTCGCCGATTTTAAAAAGTTGGAATGGTAGAATTCAGACGATGTCACGTTGTCATCACACCGTTTAATTATTTAAAAATTGTTATAAATGGTCATTTATTCGTATTATGTAAAGCAAAACGAAAGAGATCTTTGGTGAAAACCACATCCAATTTGGTGCAGTATTAACGGAGGAGATCTGCTTTGAAGTTCAAAGTTTGCCTCTTATTAATATAGATTCTCAACAACTAAGGAGAACAGTCAGAATATACGACTTTCTTTTTTTTTTTAAACAAAAAACATACAAAAAAAATTACGCCTATGACTTTATTTATATCTGATATCAACCGCAAGGAAAAAAACAAGCTATGGTGGTCATGTGGTCCTGGGTTCGATCCCCGGCCGTGCCGACTCGATTTGGATTTGAGAGTATTTTCTTATCCACCAACAGGTGTGCTCTTGGTGTACTCTTGAAAAGGTCACGACTTTCTCACCTCACCCGACTATCGACATTGAAAGATTTTGTTAGTTTGTTGGTATGAGCGCCGGGCGCCGACCAAGGCAGCACTACCAGTATGCCTCCCAGGAGGTTGAGAAGGCTTTGGAATGAAACAGGTCTGTCGGGGTAATAGTTGGCTGTAATGCGCTTTGAGCTTGCTGTAGAGCTCGGATTGTTATTTACTGTATACTACTACGTGTTAAATTACTGTATACTGTATACTGCCTTTCGGACCGAATGGATGACGGCACTGACTACTACTACTATGATGAGAGTTGACTCACACTACGAGGTGTACTGAAGAAACCATGTGGAAACATCGGGCGTCGGTCCGTCCTGTCGTGTATAGGGTACAGCACGTGCATTTGACGTGGCCAACCATCCATTAATTTAATCTGACCGTGTTGATATTACCAGAGACTTGCTTATCATTTTGTACACACGCTGCTGGCAGGAGGGGGGATAGGGGCAGAGGTTTGAGACCATAAATCATATTATTCGTCAGCCAGCTGGGAGGTTGACCAAAAAATGAGTGCAGCAATTCGTCACGTTCCGATCCACTCTATATAATGTGTGAAGGAGTGAGCAGCAGTGGTTTTAGAACATTGGATTTGTTGATGACTACACGGCGTGAGAAGGTTTATAGTATAGTTACAGTCCTAGTTGAACTGCAATACTTCTCAACACTACTATTTACACACGTGATCAAATGATGTTGGCTCTGTGGATTCTCTTGGCAGTAGCTGCTGTTTCAGGTAAAATGTCAAAAGTTAACCCTTTATCCTAATTTCTGAATAATGGAAAAGGTTACGATCTAGGGTCACCAATTTAAGCAAGGCGTAGTAGTTAGCACCTCAATGCAATAATCTAGGAATTTCTCTATTTCTAAACAACAAAATAAAGGAAAGTGACCAATAAAAGAATACAAAGCGAGGCTTTGAAACACACAAATGAAACCATCTAAGAAAGTGAAGCTGATCTATAGACAATGAATGCGTGTGGTCAACCCTGCCCACTACAACTACTACAACTAGTAGTAGTAGTAGTAGTAGTAGTAGTAGTAGTAGTAGTAGTAGTAGTAGTAGTAGTACTACTACTACTATTACTA
>JAUELK010161550.1:0-11168 GCA_031471215.1 Gastropteron pacificum
TGGTTTGATTCATTTAATTTAGAATATTTTGTAAACAAAGCGCCTTTTCAAAAACATGTCCAGCAACAACCCGGACCGAATATTCTAAATTCCCAATGATGATTGTGTGATAATGATGTCGAAAGATGTATTTCAAACTGTGACATGGGAGTATTATTATCATTATCTAAAGGCGCCACCCGGTAGTTACATTGTAATTCTTTCTCAAAATGAATAGAAAGCAAGCAGCTGTTGTCCACTCCTGTTCTCCTGTTCGTAGAACGGGAAAAGCCTACTTAGTAAAGAATAAAGAGGATCAACACATAATGCAAAAAGATCTCTAGGCACTGGAAAAGTGGGACAATAATTGGAAAATGGAATTTCACCCCCCAAAATGTCAGCTAATTAGAATAACAAATAAGACAGAGAAAATTGTATCTGACTATTTCATCCATAATGAAACGCTAGCCCTGACAAGTAATGCTAAATACCCCTGAGTTACCATAGGCAAAAAAATGAAGTGGAATGTACACATCGACAATATTATATGTAAACAAAAAAATCAAGCAAAACTACAGGGTTCCTAAAGAGACATACATCGTCTTGCCCATCATCAATCAAAACGATCTGTTATAAAACTAGACGCCGTTGGTGGAGAGGAGAGCCAGCAATAACATATTTTTTATCCAGAAAGCCAGATATGGAGATCTAGAGATCCCAACCGACGACATACAATTTAATGATTTGCAAAGAACTAAATCGCAGGGATCGACATTATTCATACCAAGATCCAGAACTAACACGCATTTACATTCGTAATACCCCTCCGCTAATAGACTTTGGAACAGTATTCCAAATGAACTATAAAACACTACAAATGCCAACCTCTTAAAGAATAAACTCAGGTGTGACACTCACTGCAAAGTTTAAGTGTTTTCATGCAATAGTTTACCCCCTAGCTTATAACATTGCACATTGCAGGATTGTAAAGCCTCTGGAACAATCAAATGACATTTTATGACGACTTGCTGGTCAACATGTCGAAAATCACCTATACAAAACAACTGCGTTTCTTAAAATTCAAATAAAGTAATTGAAACAACCATTCTGTCCAATATGTGGCCAACAACACCAACACATCCAGATTGAAGTTGTTTGGACATGCAAACGCAGACCCCCCCCCCCGCCCCCCTTTTTTTTATTTTATAGAATCATCATCTGGTACTGTGTATATTATGTGCTTGTTATTATCGAGAAAATTCTGCTCCAGAAAGTTTGTACCATGAGACCCAAATACAACATATAATATATTCAGAACATAGAAAACCGAATAGACACATTATGGTAGATCTTAGAACAGTATGGTTTGATGGGGCAACTGCTAGACACGCTCCTTTACTTATCTATCCTAAAAGCAATAGTGCAGTCGCACCGACCAATAGAACATCAGTCTGGCCCTCATTAACACCTGGTATACGCTAAAGATGCGACATTCCTCTTTACTTGTCATCATATACATGGACCAAACCACCAAAGATGCCAACCGAGACCATGAGTGCTAAACTTTTTGCTATTTAGGACATGTATTATAATGTGTATAGCCCAGGCCCAGTTTGAGTGGAACAGTACTGTAATTGTGTGAAATGTGTGTGTATTATTTTATTTCTGTCTGTTGGTGTCGCAGCGCCTTAGAGCATGAAAGCATGGATTTGTGCGCTATACAAATGACTTTCACCATTTCAACACCATATCGACACACCCGTATTTCATCTCTCATGATTTTGAACCTTTCTTTGACCACCTACTTTCATATTATTATCCAGTTACTGTGTTTGCACTTAGCAACATTGCAAGCCAAGTTAGTAGGATCCCCTTGTGGTCTACGACCACGCTCAACATCAGCTGGAGAACCAAAGGAAGGGTCACAGTACTCTGAAAGTATGGTTCTGCAGATGTGACACACCACAGGCTCCGTCACGGACTGAAGGCCGGTGTCACAAACTGGGTGAGCACATCAATGTAAAAGAGTGCTGATAGGATTGTTCCTTGAACGGGGATCATGTATGGAGCAGTGTCATCTTTGATCAGACCACATGCTTGTTCCGAGCGTAAGAACTTTTTGACAATGTGCATACTGTTATGTAAGAAATGACATGGTTCTTTCTGTTTAACAACACTACAGATGCTACTCACTGACTCGCCAAAAGCTATTTAAACAGGAATCTTCATTGTGTTGGTGCACGTCCTATGGCAATTCTTTAAGACTTTAGGGCTTACTTACACTTGATGCCACACCATTGTGGTCTTACAGACTAATTTTAACAATAGATAACAAACAATATAAAGAAGCATTTGCCACACACAGTGTCTGAGAGCAGAAAAGCAGACAGGGTTTGCAGAGAAAGGGACAAAAAGTGTAAAGAATTTATAGAGGAATATGTCAGCTCGAGAGAACAAAATGGCGGCCTGCAGTCTGACTTGATCCGTCACTTTCTGAATACTTCTCACTGTCACTAAAAATCTCACTGAATATTCTCTGAATACTTCTCACTGTCACTATAAATCTCACTGAATACTTCTCACTGTCACTGAAAATTCTCACTGTCATTATAAATCTGACTAAAAATTCTCTGAATACTTCTCACTGTCACTATAAATCTAACTATACATCTGACTAAAAATTCTCTGAATACTTCTCACTGTCACTATGCGCGTTCGAGTACTACTCAAGTCTGAGTGATCCAACTTACTGGAAGAAGAAGAAGAAATCTCACTATATATTATATATATCTCACTAAAAATTCTCTGAATACTTCTCACTGTCACTGTCACTATAAATCTCAAAAACTTCTCACTATCTCTGACTACTTGTCACTATCTCTCGCAAACTCTCTATAACTACTTGTCACTGTCACTGTAGATCTCAAAAGAAGTCCAGCATGTCAGGAACTAGGCTAGACGGCAGACAGCACAACACTGAGTCCATGTCCGGTTTGGGTCACCTGGAACGCCAGGAGCAGTACCCCACGAGAGAAAATGCTGTGTGCAAATTTCATGACATCATGCCTCTTCTCTTAGTTTAGAAAATATCTCCAAAAAATCCACCCTCATAATGAATAACTAGAATAATAATCTGTATAACAGTTAGTTAACAAAAATTAACAAAATGACTTCCAGTTGCAGAGCTAGACTGCCATGGCTCTGTAGGTCTATATTAGACCACTTGAAGAGTGAATTGAATAACTCATAAAACAAAACAACAGACAAAGAAAACAAACCCAACTCAGATCACTCATCATGCTAGTGTTTATATTGAAAGAATTGAAATAATGATAGAAGATTTAAACTTAAAGATGTTGTAAAATATGATGTAGATCTACGAATCAGCAAATAGAACAAAACGCTAGACAAATTATAGAGTAAGGAGGATTAACCAAATGATATAATGTGTAAATTGTATAAGCTAAAAACCATCCCTGGTGAATTCCAATTGACAATGCAAAAGAATAAACACTGTCGGTCCAGTCTTTAGAAGCCTACTTGAGACACACACACAGACAGACAAAAAGTGAGTTTTATAGGTATAGATAAAAAAAAAAAAAATTTGATATAAAAAAAAGCCCACAAAAACACAAAGTAACATAGGGTTGATCAGTATGAACTTTCAGATTATCATCTAATGCCAGATGATCAGACCTTTGAAATTTAAACTAAGGTTATATGAATAAGTAGACATATAGAAATGTGACATAAAATGGTTGGACATGTACAGATAATGATTAAGGACTTCTACCTAAAAACATAATGGAAGATGTGCAAGATATAAAACAACCATAGATGGATGAGATAAATACACAACTTATCAATGGATGAGCCAGATGTATGATTCTACAATGCTAACATGTAACGCAAAATAAGATCAAGCCTACACGAATTAGACATATCAATATGCCATATAACAATATGTAACATTAGATGAAATAGGACCCCTACACGCGGCCCCTACAAGAGTTGAGCAGGAGTTACAGGCAGCAGCCTCTATCCTGTAGACGAGGTATCAAGGTATGTCTACATGAGTAATGAAAATGTAATGATAGATGATTCAGACATATAAATATGCAATGTAAACATGTAATGTAACACAAAAATAAAGGCATATGAAAATATCATATAACAGTATGCAATATTAGATGAAATAGACATTGTAATGTTGTACATTACAATAAATAGTTATATAGGTCTATATATGAATTTGACATGGGAAAATGTAACACAACAGTGGTTTCTTCTTTCTTCTGCTTTCACTGTTTATAAATATAATGCCAGTCCTGCAACAGTGGTTTGATACATAGAAGTAAAATAACATTAAATGAATTAGATGTGTAAGAATGTAATGCATGGTAAATATGAAATGTTTAAAGTAGCAAATAAAGAATCATGATGTGTATCAATGGAATTGGATAGGATGAAGAAGAAATACAGAAACAGAGGATAACACATTATATAAAAGTAGATAACAACATTAAATTTAAGTAGAAATCTTCTGACTGCAATGTTATTATTAAGCAGTCCTATTACCTAGAGAAAAATTAAGACTGCAGAGGTAGAAATCTAGAGATAGAGGTAGGCATCTAGAGATAGAGGCGTAGAAATCTAGAGGTAGAAATCAGAGATAGAGGTAGAAATCTAGTCTGGGCCTAGATGGTACTGGTAGATCTAACTCCCCTTTTTAGCCATGTTTTACTCTAGGAGTCAAAAGGCTGAGTCGCAAATTTTAATCATGCGTGTTGGAGTACTACTACTCAAGACTGAGTGATCCAACTTACTGGAAGAAGAAGAAGACGATTACCTAGAGAAAAAGTAAGACTACATTGCACCAAGTTGTCCACTGACCTGAATAGGCCTTGAGACTCCATTGCACTATTGCAGCTGAGAGGGGTTAAACATTGAAGTGGATTCGAACCTAAGTCACCCACATAGACACCAAATACGTGAACCCAGTGAGATAGCCATTCTATCTTTGTGCTGCCCTTAATGTATAATGCATAGTAAAGGATATGTACAAAAATTGAAGCGCAGAGGTCACTGTTTTTTATTTTTCTGCTCATAATGTCATGAAAAGTGAACACAAATGGAGATTGTCAGTTGTTTTTTTGTGTGTGTGGAGGCTTTTTTGTGTGTAAATAACATAATGAGCTTAATGATTTCAATGATACACTATATCAAAAGATCAGATAAAGGCCAACTGGCCTAAACAATCTGAAATTATATCATATCATATCATATCTAATTAATATTTAATGGACAAAAGTACACATGTAAATCATCTAGGCCTACCCTCTCCAGGAAAGAACAAAGCGTTATCTTCCAATTACGCACTGGACATACAAGAACCAACATGCACCTCCACTGCATCGAACCTGCTAATCCGCCCAACTGCAGGCACTGTGACCAACCCTACGAAACAACCTCCCACCTCCTCCAGGAATGCCCTGCACTCGCAGAGGCAAGACAGACCTACCTACCTCTCCAATCAACAACCCACAGCATTCTTTATGGACCTACCAATCAGCTCAGACAGTCATACAAATACATAAGACTGGCATTGGCCGATAAGAGTGAATAACCATGGTATAGACCGATCAACAAATACACTAGATCTGAATCTAGGTCTAGATTCTTCATCTGAACTCTCTTCAACCCTCTATAGTTTCCTTCATTGTTCCACACAAGGGAAGTTTAGTTGTGAGTTATGGAAGATCTGTTCAATGCGATGCATTTGTTTTCTGAATTCATGTGAGTTGAAAACGGCATGTGGTAGAAAAATGTGATTGTCTGAAATTTGGATTAAGAAGGAGTGTTTTTAGTATCATAAATAGGACAGAATTGGCCCACAAGATCTCCTGACATCGGTATTTGAACATAGATCACCCTCAACCATACAAGATATCCTGACGAGTTAACTCTTTACCTGCCAATTACCGATACATCGGTAAACGTCATAGGGTCTTTTGTTTTTGTTTCTGTTTTTGTTATGTTATTCAAAAGAAGGAACATCCAGCGACAAATTTTTTTTGCTAGACTTTGAAAGCTTATTCAATTTCCTTTCCGAAGGTATATAGCACCCTCGACTTTTTCTCTCATCTTCCCCCTATAGAATGCTTTGGAAATTGTTATACCTCTATTGTTACTCAGCAGTCCCAGAACAATTTGGCGAAAACCCCATAATCAAGAGATAAAAAAAGAAGTTGCATTGGTGTGATGATTTAGGTATAGCGACTTTACAATTCATATAAAAAATGATGATGAGGATGATGATGATGATGTAGGCCCTAAAGATTATTATGAGAGGGATAAATTCAAATCAGATTTTGTAAACAATATGGAAACGTCTAGTGTAAAAGAAGAGACATCCATTCTAAGCTGCCAAGAAAGTTAATCAGTCGAGACAAAAATGTTGACAATCAAAATGAAACAACAAAAATAACAAGAATAACCATTCATCTTCATAATAAGAAACAATTCATTCAATGAGGGCAAGATAATAGATCTACTACTACTACTACCACTACTACTACTACTACTACTACTACTACTCTTTTTGTGTATACAAACATTACAAAATACTTTAAATTTGAATATTTGGCATCAGGCATTTGCTTGAGCAATGAATTTTCAATAGAACATAGGGCTGGATGCGATAGGCCCACATAGTACAAGCACATAGTAAATAGTTGACAACACATAGAATTCATTCCTTGGCTTTCTTGTAATCAGGTTTATAGTGAATGGGCATCAAGGACATACTCACTCTGCTCTAAAATTGTGTCTCAACTCATCTTATCAATGTCTTTATGAGTCTTTTGAAAACAAAGCTTTTCAAATCCTATTATGAGTAGGGTTTTTTTTTCTTTTATTTTCCAGTACTGTCCCATCATTTGAGTGTGTGTGTATTGCGCGCGTGTGTGTGTGTTTTGTGTGTCTGAGACATTATTTTTGGGGTATTGTGCTAACTGTTTCTTGAAATTGCACAGCGCCTTAGAGCACTTAGGTGGATTTGTGCGCTATAGAAATAAATTACTATCATTATCATTTATCTTATCAACAACGTTATAGACCAATCATGCAGTTTCCAAGCCTTAATACAAAATGTGTCTTGAATGTTGATTCCATTCACCATTTTGATTTCACTGAGAAAACAGCAGTCAAACCATATGATAAGCAGCCTTGTCTAGTCTTAGCCAATGACTATGTGACTGTTGGTTTCATTCATTAATCTGCTATCATAGGGGCAACAGCAATCAAATGACTACATGTATGTGAATGTTGGTTTCATTCATTCAAGTAGCCATTACTTGGACAACAACAGTCAAATACATTCTGGTCTGGTCTCAGTCTATACGTTTGTAAATACTGGTTTCATTCAAGTTGCTACCATAGAGACAACAACTGTAACATGAGGTGACATGAGCCCAGTGTGATCACAGTCCAAGATTTTGTGAATGCTGGTTTTATACAAGTGCCAGTACAAGTAACTGTCATAGGGGCAACAACAGTCAAATGATGTGACAAGCAGCCTTGTCTGGTCTTAGTTTTTGAAGTTTGTGAATACTGGTTTCATACAAGTAACTATCCTTGAGGCAATAATAATATTTTATTATTACATTGGAGCAAATTGTTTCTGCAGCCTGTCAGAATGATGTCAATGACTTTATGAATGCTATTTTTTTGGTTATACGAGTGGCCATTATTAGGATATCAAGATATGACATGCAGCCTGCTCTGATCTTAGGCCAAGATTTTGTGAATGCTGGTTTCTTTCATACAAGTGCTGGTACATGTAGCTATCATACGGGCAACACCAGTCAAACGATGTGACAACACATGACATTCACACTTGGCTGGTCTCAGTTAGTCTTTAAGTTGGTAAATGCTGGTTTCGTTCAAGGTGCTATCATCACTGGGGCAATGGTAGAATGATGTGGCATACAGCCTAGTCTACTCTCAGACTGTTAATTTGGTAAAAGGCTGGTTTCATACAAGTAGCCATTACAGGGGCAGCAATGATGAGACATGCAACCTGCCCAATTCTCTTTGTTGCTTCTCCTTTCTCTTCTTCTTTGTTCTTGGAGCTCTTCTCTTTAAAAATATGCTCCTCTCTTGCCTGCCACAAGATTGAGGAAGTAGGAGTGAGAGCCCCAGAGAGAGGTTGCCCTGCTGACCTCACGCCAAGACACAAACTCAACATCATGTCCAACCTAGAGAGAGGAAGAGGAAAACATGCATTAGTAATAACAGATAGCATTTATATAGCACTTTTCCCAGCTCTTCAGCAAGCTCAGCGCACTTCTTCTTCTTCTTCCAGTAAGTTGGATCACTCAGACTTGAGTAGTACTCCAACGCGCATGATAACATTTGCGGCTCAGCCTTTCCACCCCTAGAGTAAAAAATGTTTGAAAAAGGGGGGTTGGGGAAGTAGTGAATTGGCTTGTGCCACTATTACCCCAACAGACCTGATTCTTTCCAGAGAGTTCTCGACATCTGGTAGTGCTGCCTGGTCGGCGCCCACACCAAATTGTTGACAATGTTTTTTCAGTTTTTATGGCCGGTACCCCTTTTGCACATGGGTGGGGCGAGAAAGTTGTGACAATGTACTTTTTTTTCCAAGAGTACACATAATACCTGGTGTTGGATCCATAATATAGAGTGGGCAAGACTGGTATTCCATCCCTGGACCTTGATAACAATGACGATAATAATGATGATGATGATGATGGTCATGACAACAATGAAGGTGATGATAATGATGATGATGATGATGACAACAATGAAGATGAAGAAGATGTTGATGATGATGGTGATGGTGATGATGATGCTGCTGCTGCTGCTGCTGATGATGATGATGATGACAACAACAATGATAATGTAGATAATGACAATGATGATGATGACAACTTACATCAAACGTGATGCCTTCAAGAATGGTGCCTTTTTCGTCATGGTAGTTTAACACCAGCGACTCCCTCCAGGCATTGTCAGTGTTGAGGGGATCATCGGCATAGCCTTTGTAGATCTGAAAACAATAATAAGATAAGATAAGAGAAGATGGCACAATGTATGAGTTCTTCACTCATTGAGTGATCTTTTAGACCTTCAGGCATTGTCAGGGTTGAGGGGATCATCGGCATAGCCTTTGTAGATCTGAAAACAATAATAAGATAAGAAAAGATAAGATGAGATGAGATGAGATGAGAAAAGATGGCACGATATATGGGTTCTTCACTCATTGAGTGATCTTATAGACCTACAGAGACATGGCAGCCTAGCTCTGCAACCTGTATTTCTGTCAGTCTGAGGTTAATGAGAATTTGTGTGTATTCAAGAATGTGTCAACCTTTTTGAAACCCACTTGCTAAGATCATCAAACATCAATTTACATTAGTGTTAATGGTTTGAACTTGAAGATCTGTGTCATTGTTTGTAACATGTTGTGTTTGCCTTGTCATGCCTATGTTTTATATTCACTTTTAATGTGTATAGCGCTTCGAGCCCATTGAAATGGAGATTCAGCGCATAACAAATTATCTCCATTAATATTATTATTATAATTCTGTTCTTGAAGACATTTAGTTAGAGACAGTGTGGACACTACTTGCCCCACCAACAAGCCTTAAGTGCCATACCCATCCTCACGACACAGATCATCTTGTATTGTATTGTTTTGCCCCACCAACATGCCCTAGGTGCCATACCCATCCTCAAGACACAGATCATCTTGTATTGTATTGTTTTGCCCCACCAACATGCCCTAGGTGCCATACCCATCCTTAAGACACAGATCATCTTGTATTGTATTGTTTTGCCCCACCAACAAGCCCTAGGTGCCATACCCATCCCCAAGACACAGATCATCTTGTATTGTATTGTATTGTCTCACCAACATGTCCTAGGTGCCATACCCATCCTCAAGACAAGTATTATTTTGCCCAGAAACAAAGGAGTATATGGTGAGACCATCAAAGGGTGCTAGGAATACTCCCAAGGCTGTGTAGACTCAATCAACATGGATGTTTAACTTAGTGATACTACCAGTATTGAATAATCACTATCATCATCATCATTATCATCATCATCATGACTATCATCATCATTACAAACTGTTCATGTCAATATTCTTCTTAAACTTAAATGAATGTAAGATTAAACAATACTGACCTCAACCTCTGTTTTTTCCAACTCGGCCTTCCAATCAGTGGCGCCTTGGGCTGTTATGGCCTTTACCTTCATTAAGTCGAGCGCACTCTTTCCATCCGTTTGGTATCCCTATGGGAAATGAATGAATGGGGGGGGGGGGGGGGGTAGCACAGTGGTAAATCATTCAGAACATGGGCTCGCAGGTTTGAACTCACCCTGTGCAAGCTCAAAGTTGGTGCTCATTTTGAGTGTTTTTTTCAGCTGCTGGTTTTCCTTGATCTGTGAGACCGAGCACCTAGTCTTCTCAGATAAGGACGATAAACTCGGAGGTCCCTTGTGCATGCTGTACATGTTAAAGATACCTTGGCATTTTGAAATTGATGAACAGTAGGCCAGTCATGGCCGTTGTCCGGACAAAATTCAAAACTAAACCTGATCACCCACAGTAACAGAATAATCAGCTTGTTGAATGTTGTCACTTACAAGGAAGAAGAAGAAGAATGAATGAATGAATAAAAGAATGAATGATGGAAGGATGAATGAATAAAAGAATGAGCAGATCGATGGATTGATTGCTGGATGGATGGATAAATGAGAGTCTAAATGAATGAATGACTAAATTAATTAGTAATGGATGGGTTGATAAATGGATGAATACAATTGTTCAATTCACTTGGGCACATGGACATTGATTGTCTGTGGCTAGATGCAGAAAGATGTGGATTAATGACAGTATGATACCTTACCCCAAGCAAAGATGTGGATTAATGACAGTATGATACCTTACCCCAGGCAAAGATGTGGATTAATGACAGTATGATACCTTACCCCAAGAAAAGATGTGGATTAATGACAGTATGATACCTTACCCCAGGCAAAGATGTGGATTAATGACAGTATGATGATACCTTACCCCAGGCAAAGATGTGGATTAATGACAGTATGATACCTTACCCCAGGCAAAGATGTGGATTAATGACAGTATGATACCTTAC
>JAUELK010161661.1:0-11166 GCA_031471215.1 Gastropteron pacificum
TTCGTTTTTTTATCCCCCCCCCCTCTCTCTCTCTCTCTCGATCTCCATCTCTCTCTCTCTCTCTCACACACACACACACACACACGCGTACACACACACACACACACACACACACACACACACAATTCCTATCGATAAGATTATGAAGGGTGTTTTGTGGGTCCTGCCTGCATTCATAATAAACATAGCATTATCGTCTCCCCAAGTTCGGAGTGGAGGTGGTGTCTCAGTCCTGGAATGATTTTGGCGAACTTTGGCTGTGGGCTCCTACTAGACAGCTAAGCTATTCATTCATTTGTTTATTATAGAACGAACTCATTCGCACAAAGCCTTGATTTACGTCGTTTTGTAACACTAACAGTCATACATGTATTGGTCAAACAATACCTTGAGTAGGCTACTCATTATTGACTTTAGGCACAACATACAATATTCCCCTTTACTTTAGGTGCATTTCCAAACGTTATGCTACACGTTGAAGCACAATGTCGTACTACATAGGCCCAGAGAGATTAAAGCTAGTGTCTGTGTTAGGCCTACTCCTACGGGTGAAATCGACTACCTGTGCCAAACATAGCCGAGTGAGTGCCCTGTTGGCCGACCGGACGGAAGTAGCTACTAGGCGTCGGCTAATTTCGGATTTCGTTTGATGGATCCCATGAAACTTTTGGCCGATTTAGAGAGCGCTTTTTCTCGCCGTACAGCAAGCTTAATCACTTAATCAAAGCGCTTTACAGCATATTATTATTCCTAATCCGATAGACATGTTTAATTCCAAAGCCATCTCAACCTCCTGGCGCTCATACCAACGCTCAAACAAGATCTTTCACTGTCTATTGTCGGGTACCTTTTTACACCTGAGTACCGGTACGGTAAGTAAAGTGTGACAAAGTACTTTTTCAAAGGAGGAGGATTTAAGAATACTCTCAAATCTAAATCGAATCGGCACGGTTGGGAATTGAACCCTGGACTCAAGAGAGGCCAACGTGCTAATATCCTCAAAGGCATTGCAGACTGAGTCACATTGCGCGATTGCAAAAGTCCTCTATTACGAGGCTGAAGAAGAAGAAGAACTACATGTACTAGGCTAGGCCTAGCTCACATAATCTTGCGGTAGGACCTACAATTTACACACACAAACACACACACACACACATTCATGCACACACACACACACACCACACACACACACACACACACACATTTCATTTGTATTTTGTAGGCTACACTAGGCTACACTAGGCTACACTTTGTATAGTAGGCATGATGTTTTTCATCACTAAATTGTCAGGGAAATTCGCCTTTATGTTAGCCTAGTTAGCCTATGACTATGAGCTCCGCGTTTCGCTGAAACCAACACGCAGTCGCCACGAAAGTCGTGGAAATCATTAGGCCAAACTTGCCTACAATTATTTATCTCTCTTTCTCTCTCTCATTTTTTTTTTTACTTCTTGAGTCTTGACCTCTTGGAGTATTTTAAAAGTACAGAGCGGAATAAACCTTACGAATTTCAATTCAACTTGAACGAAGTCAAGTCAAACTCGATCATAATAAATAATCACTTCCTCCGTGATTCCTTCCCATCGCAACCGACCGGCTGGCCGTGGGCCAATGATTCAACACACTATTTGAGATTTGTGAGAACATTTTATTCCATTTCTTTGTCCTCGACATTAACAAGAATAGATCTAGACACTAGAAACATGCTTGAATTTGTTTAGGATCTAAGATCTAGATCTAGATTCTAGATCTAATTCTAGATTAGACTAGACATGCGGTATTCAGTCGAAATCGTTGGCTTCCTTCTTTTTTTCCACAAAACGCGGACGTCGTATTTTGACACCCTTCTTCTTCCAATTGTGACTGCAGCCTCATACTCTGTGTTATGTCTTTGAGGATATAAAAATGCACACACCAGATGTTATAAACGCATGATTTTTTATTCATGAGAATTTAGAAAAAAAACTGGTGCATGTTTTTTGCTATGTTCATTCTTCTAGATTAGAGTATAACATAACAACACATTTTTTTGGTATTAAGATGAATATGTAGATTCGACTGCTTTTTGCTGTTGATGTGATCTGTTACTGATAAATCTAGGTCTATCAGTCATAAATTGAAAATAGTCATGCAAATTTTAAAACTTTTAACATGCCTTGAATGACACCTAACAACTTGCTTCTCATTTTTAGTAGGCCTAGTGAGTAGTGTAGTAGATTGCAGAAGTCCTCTGTATATGATGAGGCTAAAGTCATAATTGGAAGAAGAAGAAGAGTGGGCCTAGATGCTTTGACTTTGATAGATCTAGGCCTAGATCTACTTACCAAAGGTTGATTTCCCCAGAGTGTCTACGTAGCTACTACACTACACATAACCGGGCACATAGTCTCAGAGTCTACCTATGTACACAGTAACCGGAAATATGTTTCATGTCCTTTGTCAATTACTATGACTATTATCTATATTCATGTTATCCCTTTTAGACTATCTATGGAACTTACCGCTGACCAGCTTGAACATTCTTAATTATTGGGACTCTTTTAACTTACCTTTAAGTTTCTGTTTTACATCCCTTGCAACACAGCTAGGTCAAATAAGAGATGGGACCTATACATTTTACGTTGTCTCTGTTTGGACGCCTTGAAAACTTCTCCCAAATGACCCAGAAAATCTGTCCCTAGGGAGAGTGATCCCGTGTCACCCGCTACGGTAGTCAAGAGCGTTAACATTTGAGCCACTGAGGCGCCCCAATAACAGTACAGTCACTTGAGTACAGCTCAATCTGTAGATTTGGCATTACAACATTCCCCAGCTTTTTACACGAGCAACACTGAAAAATGGAAGCACAGCGCGGTGTGTATACCTTGCTGTGTGCTATATTTAGAATACTGATCATCATGTGACCTTGGGATTCCCTACACATGACGATACTGAATATAGGTCACCATGCATGTGCACTTGCGGCTCATTCAAATGCTCTTCTTTCCCTATCTTCCTCAGTTTACTCATTCTAGAAAAAACTTCCTATGTCAACAAAAGAGCATGGATCCTTTTCACTTCAAGAATTCTACCACTCAACATGCCTCAGGGGATCAAAGTCAATCAGTAGACTCACAGGGACCAGACTATCCTACGACTTCAAACGGAACAGCTCCATCCTTTTTGCCACTAATGCACACAGCTATGACAAGGGGCATTTTTGACTCTCCAAGAGTTCAGGCTCTGAGAAACACCTCTGTAGCAGACTTTATTTCCCCAAGCAAAGAGGGAGAGGTTCCAATGGATTACTCCCCATGTGTGAAAAGCCCTGCTTTGAATGTCAGGAACTCAGACGCAGGAAGGAACTCTCACAGACACAGACACCCTGAAGTTTTCACTTTTAGACAACCTCAACCATTCATCTATAACGGCACTCAAGACCACTTGGCTGCTGCACCAAACCAGCCTACCCAAGTGCTTCTATCAGACTCTGCTACCTCATCAACATTAGATCAGACTAAACTTGAACCACTCCCGTTCCTCTCTGACTCAGACTCAGACTCTGAACTTAATAAGAGTGAAATGCAACCAGGATATGTTTTCAACAAAAGCCCAGGATCACCAACATATACCCCTGGTCAATCATCCTCTGCAAGTATAGACCACGATCTTGCCTTGCCATCATTGCCAAAGGAGGAAAACAGTTCAGAGGTATTATCATGACAGAACATTTTGCATTTTACTTGTGCCTTTTTTTTGTTAAGAGACATCTTATGGTCATGGTATATGCGGTTTAGGCTATCAATTATACGATTTTGGGTGATTTGAAGAAGGTAAACTTATGAGAATGCTTGTGATTTCCCCAGAAAATGAAACGTGTTGGAGTTCGCCGATGGCACTCGCATGAGATGCGCAAACACCTTCTGGACATGTCCAACACCCCACCCTCAACTTTCAGTAGTCGGAGAAGTCTGTTCAAAAGACCAGTGAATGTTGATGAAGGAGAGGTTTGTTATACTGAGTCCTTCTTTGTTTAGGTTCTTGAAACATTTTGCAGTCAACACAAATTATTTAACTTACTCTCAAGGAAATTCCACTTCTATATTCCATAATTCTCTAAACTTTGTGTTGAAATACAGTTTTAGTCAAGATAAACATTGAAAAAAAGAAATGGATCTTATATTCAAGTCAGTTTGGCATTGAGTTAACATTTGTTGTTTAAATCCATTGATCCACTGTTGCTAGTCTCTTATCAGAGAGTGATATTTTGTAGTTGTTTTTCTAGTTTTATTATTCCAAGAAAATTCTCTACACAGACCCCTATCAAAAGAGCCAGAGATAGAAGCGAAATGTCTGTGAGGAAGACCCTGAGCTCCGAGGCTTCAAATGATATCCCAGAAGCTTGTGGTGCTGGAAGCTCTGATTTCAGCAATAACCATGAGAAGATCAAGTGTGCGGTTGATGCCTTACAGTGTGCAGATCTTGTGGCTGATGGATCAAGGGTAACGGAAGATTAATTGTCATGTTCATTCCATATGCCTGAAGAAAAAAAGGGTCATTTAAAAAAAACATAAAAAATATGTTTTTCCACCAATTGCTTATATTATTCCTTTCAACACACAAAATGAAAAATACATGTTTGTGAAAAAGTGGTCATTTTATAATTACATATACAGCAATTGGAAGCAGAAACACATGGTTTTCATGTATGGGCAAAATAAATTGTTATGTTTAAAGACAAAAGAATAATCATATAAAATCAGAAACTTATTCAAACTGAAAGAAAATTTAACACATGAAATACAAACCTATACCAGTGCTGGTAATCTTCCACGAAAATCCTCGTCAACGTCAGCGGAAAAATGACTTGTTTACCTCGGCCTCCGATCCGCCAGGTCTGCGAAACTAGCTTCTTTTTCCGTAAGCCGGATGAGTGATAAGTAGATCAGAAGTTCAAAAAATGGAGGTTTACATTCCAGGCAGTATATTGAGAACTTGCCACAATCAGGATGAGGGTGCTAATTAAAGGAGAGGCTTGCTTGGCTGAGAGATAGACAAACCTGTGAAAAACAAGTTAGTGTTTGAATGGTTGGAGACGGCTGTGGTGTTGAAAAGTAAACAAAACTTGGTTCTGTGGACGTTTAATTGGGGGACTGCATTGATTAGATAGATGTTCCTGGTATGGCCAAAATGTGATCAGTTACGTTTGTAAAGGAAAAGTAGCTCTGGCTGACCATCTGAAATCAGAAAAACACTTGAAGGAAGTGGAGCATAGAAAGACAAATTACACCCTGGGTGCATAATTTACGCTACAGTCATCGGATCTCCTCTTTGTCCCCTCTTCAAGAAAAATCCAGAAAGACCTGTTTATTATTATTAATCGTTAAAAAATGTTCCTCCTTTTTGAGAATTTTGCATTATCAGCACTGCTATACACAAAGACCTGTTTATTAATCGTAAAAAAAATGTTGCTCCTTATTGAGAATTTTGCATTATCAGCACTGCTATACACAAAGACCTGTTTATTGATCGTACAAAAATTTTGCTCCTTTTTGAGAATTTTGCATTATCAGCACTGCTATACACATGTAAAATATTTGATCATTTTCATTGAAAATGTCCCCTGTCTCAGTCCAAGACTGTCTGTGACGTTATACTATGATTGAGATACGCCCATTTCAAACTATCTCTCTAGGCTCATAAAACTATGAAACCAATAGAAGCACTAGTGAACTAAATGCCTTCACTTGTCTTCTCTTTAAAAAAAAATGCCATCTCTCTTTTAGAACTACTTCCTCCCAGTGATCTCTGGCAAGCACAGTGATTTGAAAAGCATTGAACCAAGAACGGTAAGTGCAAAAATAAGCGTTTGTGGGTAATTCCATTGAATTCATTTCTTTGTAGTATATACTTCAGTGTATACTAAGAGAACATAGTGCCATATGACTTGTTTATCCAGTAGTCCAAATGGTGACACAAATGATGAAGAAAACAACTTTTTTTCCTGGTGTTATTGGAGTGTATACTATACTATTCACATACATGTACATGCACATTTCCATCTGCTATTTTTGCACACCCCTTCCCAATTTGACACTATTGTTACTATTGTCCAATTTAAATCTATCAACAGTTTTTTTAAATTGTCCATGCAAATCCCCCCTACCACCCTCCCTTTTTTTTGTTTTACATGTACATCAGATGGTAGACCTGCTGAATGGGAAATTTGCTGGCTGCTATGACAAGCTGACCATCATTGACTGTCGTTATCCTTATGAGTACATTGGAGGACATATCAAGGTACTGCTGACATACTGCTCCCTCCACCAAGTGTATGCCCATCATGTATTGTAACAAAGGCAGGCTGTATGCATGTAGTCATGTAGAAATGTTAAAAACATTCTCAATTCCCAGAAAGACAACAGATGCTATTGCAGGCACCAATTTGAGGCTACACTTTTTCAGCTTGCATATATGCTGTGCGATTCAAAGCCATGATAGGTCTCTTTGGATTTTTTATTATTTTCTAGCAGGATATACCCAAATACCTTGTGATCTTCAAATTCTACAGCAAGTTTGGAATTTACTTTGAACATAATGTATGGAAAAGTCTATAAAATGGTATACTAGTTAACACACCTAATTAGAGAACCCAGATGTATAGGGCCTACCACCAACCAAACACTGCATAGAATACAGTGATTACTTTGGAAGGATATATGGCATGTAAAAGGTAGGCCCCTTCTCTAATGTGATAAAGCTCACTGCATGGGTTTGGAAAGATGGATTTATTCAGAAATAGCTGAAATCACTTGTATGTGATCTTTACCTTGCCATTAGCAAATGGCAATGATGAGACTGATTTTGTTTTAGAATAGTTCTACAGAAAACCTTTTCAAGTTTCATAGATTTTAGCCAGATGGGTTAATGTCATTGTCTCAACATTCATCTTCATTTTTTCAGGGGGCCATAAATATCTATACAGAGCCCGACATGTCACAGTTTTTGAAGAATGAAGTGAAGAACACACTCACTGGAGCTCATAAACACATTCTTGTATATCACTGTGAATTCTCTAGTCAGAGAGCTCCAAGCTTGTGAGATGGTCTTTCTTGCACACACAGTTTAAGTTTAGATTGCTTGTTTGTTTGCTCTTTCTTATACTTTGTTCAAGTTATGAATAGGTCTGTCTGCATGACTGTCTAAAACATTCTTTCACTTCACTTGTTTTAGAGTTTCAAAGTTACAAAGCTGTTTGGCTGTATTCATTCACTTTTGATTACTTTGATTACTTTCACTCAGCAAATTGAGTGTCCATTGACTTTAAATGCAACACTAGCCATTGTTTGTGTTGTATATCTAGAAAACTGTTTGTTTGGTTAGAATGGCAGCGGACGATCAAATTAATCTACTTCCCTAAACTAACATACAAGAAAATGCCAATGGAAAATACATTTTTTCATTGTCTGATTTTGCAAATCAACATTCTGATTTAGTTGGTTGTTGGTTTTTTAAGTCCTTTCGTGTTTGTTTTTTTATGAACACTTGACCTGATCTGTTACTTTCCAATCTCTTGTATTGCATGCATTCATCTAGGGTTTTCCTAATCTGTATTCTGATTTTCTGTTCTTGTTTTTCTTCAGTTTGTTTAGTGTAACAAATGCAAGTCTTCCAGGTGCATGTCTACTCATAACAACATTTTGGTTTTCAGCATGGGGCTCACCGTTTCTTAAATCAGTTTGACAGTTTTTTAATTATTTCTCATTGAAAAAGAAAGAGTATGGTAGTCTGTGTTGTAATCCTTTTCATCAACTCTATCACAAAACTCAATTTTGAAACCATGAATCATCATTCATCCCTAACACACCAGCTTAGTGTATTACTTCATTTAAACTAACTGTAATTATGTTTAACAATGATGACAACCCTTGTTACATGCCATGAAGGTTTATTTTGTTCACTGAAGAGGTCTTGTGGTGTTTTGAGAAAAGCAGTCAATATAAGAATGTGTACATGTACATATTTATTGTCCGGGTGCCCTATTTTGCTTTTTTCAACTTAGATACATAACACTTCAATTCTGACATGCTATTAAGAATAACAATAATATAATGCTGCCTATGTGTGGATAACAAAGCTTAATTATGTTTTCTGACATTCCGGAAACTATTTTTTTAGCAAGTTAAATTTGAATGCATTTTGTATGTGTTACTGTCCAGGCTCCGTCACCTCAGGAAGATGGACCGTGAACTGAACCTTCAGCACTACCCCCAACTTACATTCCCAGAAGTCTACTGTTTGTTTGGAGGCTACAAAGACTTCTTTGCTGCGTTCCCTGTAAGTTAAGGATTACAGTGAATGAACTTTCAGTATGAATTCTGTTATTTGATTATGCTTGCCATAAGACTAAAGAGAGCTGCTCAATCCACCTTTTTGTCTAAGTTGACTGTTATGAAACCAACATAAAAAGAGGCAGGGACTTTATTACAGTGAAAAAGCAATGTCTTCACAGAGTATGATATGCCATTGCATGCGATAACATTCCATGATCACTCCCTTCATCATTTTTTGGCATAATACAGTTATTTTAAAATGTTACAGTCCTAGTATTCATTACAGCAGTCAAACGGTCTGTGAGTTTGATGTGCTACATGAGTGTCACTGGTTCTGAAATCAAGAAACTTCTATCCATGCAAATTCACTTAAATGGTAGAGTAAGGAAATCATAACTTTTGATAAAAAGAATTAGTGGATAGGTGATTAGCCTGACTTTTGTCTATGTTTGCTCCACAGGAGCTGTGCATACCTCAGAACTATGTGACCATGAATGATGAGATGTATGCTCAGGACATGCGCCACTTTCGGGGCAAGGCTCGCTCCTGGGCAGCGGGGGAAAGATTCAAGCGTAGGTGAAAGCCAGCAAGAAGACAGCACCTCAAGATTTATATACGTCTTTTATATGATGCATGGTTGAAAGATGAATGTGTATGTGTGAGCTAGTCTTACCAGATTTATCTTAGAAAATCAGAAATGAATGAAAGAGCTGAGAAAGAAAGATCCTCTATTGAAATTAAAAAGAACAAGAATGTGACAATACAATGTAAATGTTTGCTCTATGCTTGTTTATGGATTACTAAAGTCTTTCATTTACCTGAATATATGCAGGCATGGATTTGAATGAATGTTTAGAGTGAAGTGTGTCGCGAGGCACATCATGGTACAACTGAAATAGTGCTATAGTGTATGTGTGATGCAAAAGAATTTTTAAGTAATTTACACATCACTCTGTTTTTAACTCCAGCAATATCAAATGTCGCTTCTTTTGATACACAGAGGAGGAGATTTTGTTTTTTATCATTGATGTATATTTTATAAGAGAGATTTAGATTGTTCTTGCAATTTGGACTGACATACAATTTTAGAAATCCACCAGGGTGTTATTTGTAAACTGGAATTAAATCACAACCATGTAAACCCCTTTCTTTGTTGCATGTCTTACTAGGTGAACTTTCTACTTCCAACACACTGTCCATACTATAGGAGGAATTGTGTTCAAATCTTTGAAAGTGAATGCTACGCTGTAGTGTATCTTACAATTATGATACTGGTGAAGTATTTGCAGTGAGCTTGACATGCTGTATTGTATGACATGATAAAAAAAATATCCCTATAACTTGACACTAGTGTTGTGGAGGTTTTATCATCAAATCAGCAGTGCCTTTGAATATTAAAAAAAAATTTACTACCACCATTATACATTATACAGGTCACACACAAAGACAAGGACTCTACTATGGTACTCAATTCCCTACTAATACTTACATGTGTTTCTGAACTCCATTATGGCTCTCATTATCCTGCTATTTTACCACAAAAAAACGTAGACCTAGATTACAGTAGGCTCCTTACCAAGTCTTAAGTGCCTATGAATGAGCGCATCCAATCAGGACTGAAAACCCATGAAAGAAAGAACACAGAAAACAGGCTTTATGAATACATGTATAGTATTTAATTTCTCTTCGAGGCTCACAGCTCTTGACATGAAATTTGCACAACTTTAGGTGAAGGCAGTACATTGGAATGTCCAGTGAGGATAATGCAGTTGACCAACAAGATAGGAATTGGTACATGTAACACACCAGGATGAGGCAAAGGCAAGGTTGAATCTATTCATAAGGGCAGCATCTTTGACTTAAGGGATGGATTTTTAAAGGTAGCCATACACTCTTCACCCAACTTCAGTAGTCGGGTAAAATTGAATTGCCGTTACACAAGATGAGACAAAACATTGGGGTTTGGCCTGTGCACATCAAGCGCTTTGACTGACTGGCCATACAGGCCTTGCACTGGCCAAACATCAAGGCAAGCCTGCGTTGTGGATGGCCACTTTTTAAAAATCTTCATGAGTTACAGCTGCTCGTCCTATAAATAGAGTTGCCCTTGGACAAACGCTATCTTAAGATGAGACACTAGAGCCATCTTGTGTACCCAAGTCCAAGGTTTGTTGTTGGATGGTTACAGGAATCACTGTAACAAGGAAGGGACACAAATATACCAAGAAACAGTTATGAGAATGAAAGAAATTATACATGTAGCTAGATACATGCGCAATCACAATGCATATCTTGATATTAACAGTTCAACTTCATACATGTGTATCAACCATTTGAAATTAGGTGTTCATTTTTTGTTCTAAATTCAAAGTCCATTACATGTATTTGGTTACAGGTACCGGTACAGGACAGTATTTGTTACAAATAATCTATACCTATAAAACCCACTTTGTGTGTGTGTGTGTCACGTAATCTTCTAAACTACTGGACCGACTGTTTTTCTTTTGCATTGTCGATTGGTATTAACTAGGGATGGTTTTTAGCTTAGGGGCCGTTCAAATACAATGTTATTGGCTCCTGTAAGAAAAGTGTAATGAGGGGGGGGGGGGGGGGGGGGGGTTGTCACCAACTGTAATATTACACTCGTCATATATTTAATTATTGTTTATCTTTATGAAGAATTATACCGAATATTTTATTCAGTGTTTAACTTTGGCTATAATTTAACAAAAAAGTAAACCTGGCATCACTTGTTTAAAAAATAGTACTGGGTATGTAAAATTTTAATAATATGGAATATGGGGGTGTCTTTGGCTTCTGTTTTTAAGTTTGTGTGTGTGTATGTGTGTGTGTG
>JAUELK010161772.1:0-20748 GCA_031471215.1 Gastropteron pacificum
CTTACTTACTTACTTACTTACTTACTTACTTACTTACTTACTTACTTACTTACTTACTTACTTACTTACTTACCTACTGGGATATGGGCTGCAGTTGTTGTTTTTTTAATGTTGATTTTCTTTTACAGAAAGAGGGAGCTAACCCCTCGCCTAACCTTCTTTCTTTCTCAAACGGGCTTAGGAACGGGCGGAGTTAGTTCTACATTAACATCCTAACAATTTGTATAGTATTTGTATTTGTATGACAGGATTAATTTAAGGAGTTTAGACAAGATTGTTTAAAATTTTTTTACACATTTTTAACCCATGTTTATGTTGTTTATGGCACTGATTTAATCTATTTCAGTTGAATGTGACGTTAAACCCGAACTAACTAAACCACCATCTTCTCCAGTACCTAACACTATTTCTCTAATCTTCCCAGGTACCTAACACTGTTCATGAACTTGCTCAACGACTGCTCTGATGAGGAGCAAGACAAGGCCTTGGACTTGAACCGCAAACGCTCCATGAGCAACCTGAGTGCCCTAAGGAACTGCACTGTGCAGGCCATGTCCAACCTGCTCAACGCCAACATAGACAGTGGACTCATGCATTCCATAGGTGGGTCTGTCTGCAGGAGGATGATGATGATGATGAATATTTAAAATTTAATAAATAGTATTTCTTTCTTTCTTTTTTTTTTTAATGCTATTCAAAAGAAGGAACATTCGGCGACCAAATTTGTTTTGCTAGGCTTTGAAAGCTTATTCAATTTCCTTTCTAAAAGTATGCATCACCATTGACTTTTTCTCTCATCTTCCCCCTATAAAATGCTTTGGAAATTACTATACCTCTATTGTTCTCTGATGAACATCATAGAGAAGAGAAATCTTTATGATAAAATAAGAGAAAATATGGCAACTATGTCATTCCAAACCCGTTTCCCCCCCCTCCCCATCCCCAAAAGCCTTGGGCTACCACAAAGACCCCCAGACCAGAGCGGCCTTCATGGAGGTCCTGACCAAGATCCTGCAGCAAGGGACAGAGTTCGAAACCCTGGCCGAGACGGCCTTGGCCGACCGCTTTGAGCGCCTGGTGGAGCTTGTGACCATGATAGGGGACAAGGGGGAGCTGCCGATAGCCATGGCTCTAGCCACGGTGGTGTCAAACTCTCAGATGGATGAGCTGGCCAGGGTGTTTGTCAACCTCTTTGATGCCAAGAGACTGCTCTACCAGCTGCTGTGGAACATGTTCTCAAAGGTAGGAGGAATCTAGTGTTCATTTTTTTTCATTTGATTAATTAATACATGTATGACATTTTAAAGTTTATATTTTTATTTAATTTCTTTTAGATTGATTGATTGATTGATTGATTTATTTGTTCATTCATTTATTTATTCATTATTTATTTATTTGGGAAAGGTTTTTTACCACCATTTCCTCACCCCACCCAGGTGTAGAAGGGGTACCCTGCTATAGGCATGTTTCTGCGCCTCACAGGCTGCCTGTACTTCTGTTCAATGTTTGTGATGTGTTATTTGTTGTATCCGTTGGTAGCCTACCGGGTGAGTAATAATCGATGTAAAACGCTTTGAGCTCTCCGTGGGAAAAGCGCTATATAAATGCTTTTCTACCTTCTCTCCCAGGAGGTTGAGATAGCGGACTGCATGCAGACCCTGTTCAGAGGTAACAGCCTGGCCAGCAAAATCATGGCCTACTGCTTCAGGTTCTACGGCCAGTGGTACCTGCGAGAGCTGCTCAACCCCTTGCTCTTGGACATGTTTGAGATTGAACGCAGTGAGCACCCCATCTCATACGAAGTGGACCCAGCAAGGTAGAGTGTGCCTCTTGATGCATGACACATCTATTGTTGCTTAGTGGCTAACCCATTCTACAAATGGGGCAGGGAGAAAGTCAATTTTAGAAAGAATTGGCTATCGGGTAGCAGATTTCAATATAATGTATTTTTTTGTTATCATTTTACTCTATATTATTCAAGTTTAACTGCCCGATATATACATGTACATGTTTTAGTGACTTGTCTATTCTGTATTAATTATTTGCAATGCGCATTGAGCATTCATGTGAATGGAAATGCCATCTTTACAATATAAGTGCGATGTATTATTATTATTATTGTTGTTGTTGTTGTTGTTGTTGTTGCTGTTGCTGTTGTTGTTGTTATTATTATTATTATTATTATTATTATCATTGTTATTCAGGTTGGAGTCTAATGAGAACATAGAGGAGAACAAGCAGAACTTGCTGAACATCACCCAGAAAGTGTTCAATGCCATTGTCGGCTCCGCCCCACAGTAAGTTGCCACACGGGGGAGGACATTGATGTCTTTAGGGTGTCAATTTAACATTTATGTATATTATGTAATTTGTCATTCATCATACTGATTTCACATACTAAAGAGTAGCATAGTGGCCGAACGGTTGGTATGTTTAACGCGTTTGGTTTTCTAAGCGGGCAACCAGCAAAAGTCTTCTGTATATGAGGCTGCACTCATAATTGGAAGGAGAAGAAGAAGAAGAACAACAACAACAACAACTACAAAACAACAACAACCATCGGAGGGGGGGGGGGGGGGAGCATTCTGGACATGGGTTATGTGGGGAGTTTATGTGGCTGTCCAACCCCGTCGTTTCGGAGACTGACGTTAAAATGTGGGTCCCACCTCTTATATGATGATCTAATTGTGTCACTAAGGGTTAATGTAAAACTCTACTGAAAAAGTCTGGTCAAGATGATGATGATTATGATGAAGAGGATCATGATAATGATGATGAAGAAGATAATGATGATGATGACAATAGTAATGATGCTTCAATCTATGATCATGATTCATGATACCTTGTTCTCACAAATGGATTTACTTGAAACATGTTTTTTGTTCGATTGAAATGGCAAGTGATAAACCAACAATGTATTGACTTGACATACCATTGGTTTGAAAATGGATTTGACTGCAAAAATGAATTGAATGCGTTGTACACTGAGCAGTTCACCCAATAAAATTGTCAATCTCGCAGTCATTTTACGACGATTGCATAAGTTTTGTCTGCCATCGTCCTTCTAGTCCAGTGGCCTTTGATTCTTGCTCTTCGGCCCAATGCCATGTAGATCTTGTAATCTGTTCTGCAACGTTCCATTATTTTCACCACAGTCATTTTGCTCCATACGTTTCTTGGCATGGTGAAGCCGACAAATTGAGGAACGTTGATAATCTTCAAGTCTTTCAAGTTGATGCGTCGTGACTTTTCCCTTCTTTGCTCATTGTGGACACGAGTCGTAGTGTCGTGTATGCCGTTTTCACGGCTGCTGTCCACCCTCGTCCTATCGGAGACGGATGTTAAAATGTAGGTCCCACGCTAGGGGTGTAGAACTCTCAAAACTTTATTCTCTGAGAGTATTGAGGGTCTTCCTTTGGAAATTGCTTCTGGACAGATTTATTTGTTAAAAATCCAACGACCTACACATTCACACCTCCTGTATACCATTCTTTCTTTCAGGGTAATTCATCTCTTTCTTGATCATTACATCAAGTATCTCTCTTTTGTTTTCTTTTATTCTTTTTTTTTATATATATATTTTTATTTTTATTAGAACAGTAAAAGAAAGTATTTCTCTCTTTCTTTTTCACTTTCTTTTTCACTTTAATTTCCATTTCTTTCTCACTTTTAAAAAATCTTTGTGAGAAGCCATCATCATCATCCTCCTCCTATTACAACACTGTGGCCTTTGTTGAATTTATTTATTTGCATGCCTGGATACTCCTTGTGTTGCTGTTGTCCTTCCTATCCATGTATCTCCAAACCACTCGTTGATTTCCAACCTGTTTCCTTCAGTTCAGAACCTTTTCTGTTGTTTTTTTTATTGCATGCTTCTGTTTTGTCATTCTCTATAACTGTCAATCATGATTGATCGGTCGTTGACAAAATGTGTGTATGAACGTCTGTTGTTCTGTTATGTTGGTCAGGAATGATATGCTCCCTAGTGGTATGGAAGTGCTGGAACTTCAGTCAGTCTTTTTAAATGTTTAAGCAATTTCAAAGCCTTTAGGTTAGCTGACAAAATGTGTGTATGAATGTCTGTTTCTGTTATGTTTGTCAGGAATTATATGCTGCTCCCTAGTATGGAAGTAAATGCTGGAGCTTCAATCAATCTTGTTAACTGTTTTTAAGCAATTTTAAAGAGATTGTATATATTTAAAGAATTCTCCCTTAAAGTTTGTTGACAAAATGTGTGTATGAATGTCCTGTTGCTGTTATGTTGGTGAGGAATGATATGCTCCCTAGTAGTATGGAAGTGCTGGAGCATCAGTCAATCTTTTTAATGTTTAAGCAATTTTAAAGAGATTGTATATATTTAAAGAATTCTCCCTCCCTTAAAGTAAATTGTAACCCTACAAACAAGAAGAAAAGATGATACATTCGAAGTACTACCACTACACAATGTTCATACTTCTATTTGTCTAGTTTGTTTTATTGTTACTATATCCCCATTTCCCCCTTTTTATTTGTCATAGATGAGAACTGAAGTGAAAACTTTGTTTACTAGTTTATATCTGGTGGTGGGGTGGGGGACAATTTGAAGGCCATATATCGGCCGAGATATGGATGGGAAGCAAACCCCAATAATAGGTACAGATGCAAAATGTATGACTGACCAATATACATGTGAAAATTAATTTCAACTCTCTTTCCAAGAGAGTACAGATAAGAGATAAGATAAGATAGTGTTCAGCGTAGCAGCATATTATTTGACTGTTCAGTTTTTGTTTGTTTGTTGTTGTTTTTTTTCCCTCATCTTTTTTTTTTTTACGCTGAAAGTACTGAATTGTTCTTACAGATTCATTTCTGTCGTGGTTATTTGTTTTTCTTGTGCCTGAGGGCTGTGTGAGTGTGCTTCTGGCTTTATATTGTATGAATTGCTACAGGTATGAGTGAAATAACATGACACGACGTATAGTGAAGAATGAATGGATGTTAGTTGATGTGTGCTGAAATTGAATGGTTGTTAATTGATGTATACTGAAGAATGAATGGATGTTAGTAGATGTATACTGAAAAATGAATGGATGTTAGTTGATGTATACTGAAGAACGAATGGATGTTAGTAGACGTATACTGAAGAATGAATGGATGTTAGTAGATGTATACTGAAAAATGAATGGATGTTAGTAGACGTATACTGAAGAATGAATGGATGTTAGTTGATGTGTGCTGAAAAATGAATGGATGTTAGTAGACATATACTGAAGAATGAATGGATGTTAGTTTACATACTAAAAAATGAATGGATGTTAGTTGATGTCTGCTGAAAAATGAATGGATGTTAGTTGACGTATACTGAAGAATGAATGGATGTTAGTAGACGTATGCTGAAGAATGAATGGATGTTAGTTGACGTATACTGAAAAATGAATGGATGTTAGTTGACATATACTGAAGAATGAATGGATGTTAGTAGACGTATGCTGAAGAATGAATGGATGTTAGTTGACGTATACTGAAAAATGAATGGATGTTAGTAGACGTATACTGAATAATGAATGGATGTTAGTAGACGTATACTGAAAAATGAATGGATGTTAGTAGACGTATACTGAAGAATGAATGGATGTTAGTTGATGTGTGGTGAGAAATGAATGGATGTTAGTAGACATATACTGAAGAATGAATGGATGTTAGTTTACATACTAAAAAATGAATGGATGTTAGTTGATGTCTGCTGAAAAATGAATGGATGTTAGTTGACGTATACTGAAGAATGAATGGATGTTAGTAGACGTATGCTGAAGAATGAATGGATGTTAGTTGACGTATACTGAAAAATGAATGGATGTTAGTGGACGTATACTGAAGAATGAATGGATATTAGTAGACGTATACTGAAAAATGAATGGATGTTAGTAGACGTATACTGAAGAATGCACCGATATAGAAAAAAAGTAGGATGTGTGTAAGGGCAGAAAGATGTGCAGTTATGGTCATCCTTTAAAAAAAATAATTCTTCAACTAATGGTAAACAAACTTTGGATCTAAGGCAGTTTGTTTTCATTCATTATCTTCTGGCAGGGAGAACGAAGACGAAGAAGACGAATACATTTTTTTGACCAGTCTCATTTCGTCATATGTCCTAAATTTTGTTGTCTTGTTTTCTTAAATTCACCTCATCTTTTCTTATCGGATCTCAATGGTCTTTTCATCCTTCCTTATCTATTGCTCTGGTGTTCATTAGTTCTTTGTGATGAACAAGGAATTCCTATGAACTGCTTTATATCCTATGTCTTCACACTCACACTGTGTGACATGTTGATAGAATGGGAGTGTGTGCTATACGAATGGGAATGTGTGATAAGTGTGGAAGAATGTGTGATGTCAGTGCCAAGTGAGTAGTGTGCTCTGCCAATGGATGTTGACATGTGCTCTGTTGATCAAATGGGAGTGTGTTATAAGGAAATGCTATGTCAGTTTGAGGGGTGTGTAGTGTGCTCTTTCGGTGTGTTAAAGTGTGCTTGTGTTGCTGGTTTCCATGTTGATCAAATGGGAGTGTGTTATAAGACTATTTAGTGTAAGAAGGAAGTAGGATGTTCATGAATTATGCTCTGTTGGTGTGTGCTCTGTTGATCAAATGTGTTAGAGGGAAGTGTGATGTCAGTGCAAGGCGTGTAGTGTGTTCTGCCAGCCAGTGTGTTGATGAAGTGTGCTCTGTTGATCAAATGGGAGTGTGTTATGATAAGGTGCAAGGCGTGTGGTGTGCTCTGCCGGCGTGTTGAAGTGTGCTTGTGTTGCAGGTTTCCCCAGAAGCTGCGTGTCATGTGCCACTGTCTAGACCAGGTGCTGAGCCTGCGCCTGCCTGTTGACTGCAAAACGGACACGGGCACTTTTATTTTCCTGCGTTTTTACAATCCATACCTTAGTAAGAATTTTTGTTTGAACCCTTTCTTTTATTATAATTTTTTTTCATTTTGCTATCAGACTGAAACACATCTCAAAAAATGTCCCTTTGTTTCTTCCTCCTTCCCCTTCTGAAAATCAAGGTAGTGCTTCCCTTACAAGCATTTTTTTCTCCTCATGAATTACTATTATAATTTAAAAAACAACAACCCAAAACGTTGATGAATTTGATGAAGGCAAAGAACAGTGAGACTTTTTTTTTTCTACTTCTTTTTTTCTTTTTGTGTGTTTGTTTTGTTTCCCTTTTCTCTTGTCCCAGTCTCCTTCCCATGTGGTTTTATTTTTAACTTAAAAAAAACCGCCTCAAACTACACATCTAGACAGACTTATTGTTAAACAGTGTTAGCTGATAGCTGAAGAGTGTTGTTTGGACCTTAGTTGGTCCTCAGACACCTTAAATAAAGCCTGCATTCTACCTGTCAGTCATGTTGTGCGCTGAGTTTCCTCCCATCTTTGCTCTCTTTTTATTTATTTTCTCTCTGTGTGGTATGCTTTCCACCACCACCGCACCATAGCTTTGATTTTGCATTGAGTTCTGCCCCCCCCCCCCTCCCCACATCTACCCCCTCACACCTCTCCTTGCTCTTGTATTGGACACAAATATACCCACCACCCCTTTCACCTCCCTATAAGCAAAACCCCTGCTGGCTACAAACAAACCCCTTCTCGCAAACTACTGACAATTTGCTTCATTTTAAAAAAAAATTCTCTTCTTCTCTCCTTTTCTTATCCATCTTTTTTTGTGAAAATACTTACACGCTATGACTATGTGACAACCCATTGCTGCTCGTTGACATGCACAAACTAACAAAGTTAGTGTACTAAGATAGTGTAAGGCACCACTCCCAACACACATTCAAGCATGATGCAAACATTCCACTTTCACCAGCACCAGCCTACCAGAAGAAAGTGCTCACAAACTTTTTAAAAAAAGTTTTTACTTTTTAGATTTTTTAATTTAGATTTTGTTTGGGTATCTGCTCATTTATCATTCTTTCAATCTATTTTTTATTTATCTGTTTGTTTATGAATCTATCAATCCGTCTCTCTCATTAATCATTGTTTCATTTCTTAATTTAACATATTTTAAAGAGATTTGTTCAGTTATTTTGTTCTTTTTTGTTTTGAATCCCTTGTGCAATTTGCTGAATTGTTTTCACCAGCGGCTGACTGCAACAACTGCTTGCTTTTGTAGTATTTGCTCGTCCTTCAGAACTTGCCTATGGCCGTGCTGTGTGTTTTACTCGGATAAGAAAGGAGCTAGTTGCTTTGATTCTCACATTATATGTCAATGTATGTTCAGTGTTTTACTTACTTGGACGAGAAAGACAACTACTTGCTCTCCATTCACATTATTATATGTTCACATCTGTTGGTCGTCTGCATTGCTTTTTGTATAGCCTCATTATCGTCCTATGTTCAGTGAGCACTGGGAAAAGATCAGAGAAAGATCTTGCAGAGAAAAGATCAGAGAAAGATCTTGACTTACTTGACTTATGAGGCCTCTAGATTCCTTCTTGTGGATCAACGGGACGGACGCATCGTTGTTGCGGTTTCTGTAACAATTTGCTTTTTTTTTTTTTTTAATTTTTTTAACGGAATTGGGTTGTTCGCCCATACTCAAACCCCCAACCCTGGCGAACTGGTGACTGCTATTGGTCTGGTCTCTACCCTTTGACCTGTCTGGCCTCTTTACCCTTTGACCGGTTGAAGTTGAAATGAGATTTGTGCCTTGGCAAGTCACGCCCATTATATAACATCTTTTCCTGGAGTCTACACATTTCATCTGGCTAACGTCCCTGGAGCCTTTGCATCACTCCTGTGAGGTCTCACTTCTGTAAGGGCTCTGTTTAAGAGCTCACTTCTGAAAGGGCTCTAGTCTAAGAGCTCATTTCTTAAGGACTCTTAAGGGCTCTAGTCTAAGAGCTCACTTCTGTAAGGGCATCAAGAAAGAAATGGATTCTCTGCTACTTGGTGTATCATTCTGATCCTCTTTTAGGTTCTTTTGTTACTTTGCCTTTCGACTTGTCTTATTTTGGAATCATTGCAGCTGATCCTTTGGACCTCTGTTTCCACATGGCTGCACTGGCAGATGGTCTAAACACGCTCCGTTTCAGATGTTATTTTATATAAATAGTATGAGTCTTCTGGGTCAATTTCTACAGAAGTTTTGGTGGTGCCATGAGTCATTTTGTTGTTGCCCCTAAGCTATCTTCTCTACTAGATTTTTCCTCAAATCTTTTTTTAAATTTTTTTTTAGTAATGACCATCCTGCAGTGTTCTCATATGATGAGTTTTCTTGGAATCTTAAACTGAAATACTTTATTCATCATCCAATGTGGTTACAGTAGTTGTAAAATATCAATACATTTTTAGTTAGTACGGAGCTGTGGCCAAAAATTGATTCTCACCTGCTTCCTGCAGCTCTTTGAAATAGTCTCAGCTAATCAAGGTCCCAACACACCATCATGGTTGAAAGCACACAGATTGTCTCACACCTGAAAGTGGCTTCTTTTCATTCCAGAAAAAACCTTACACCCAAATTCCACAAAGTAAATAAAGTTATTAAAGTGATTAATCATTTTTGCCTCTTTTTTTGTGTGTTGCAAACGGGCAAGCAATGTTATTTCATTTCCAGACACCGGCATGCTGGTTTATATCGGCAAAAATGTCACCCATTTCCCTGTCAAAGTCATATTATTGATGCTTCATCTCTCTCATGTCTCATCTACTTTCATGTGGGAAATTGTTCTGTTTGAAGACTGAAGCGCCATAGAGCACTCTTTGTGGATTCTGGCGCTATAATGATGTCAATTCATTACTATTGTTATATGTTATTATATTTATATATCATCACTTACAACGACAGGTGTTCACTCTACAGCTGACTGACTGACAAGTCCCAGGAACCAAATAAAAAACAAAATGGAAGGAAAGATAATCTGGGTGGTTCAGATTCACAAGCAGCAAATGAATTTCTTTGACTTACGCCTCTTGATTGCTTCCTTGTGGAACAAAGGGCTGCAGGAAGCAAAATTTGAAATTAAACCCCCATACACACCCCACCCCACAGTGACAGAATAATCAGCTTTTTGATTGTGGTCCCTTACTAAAAGGAAGAAGACAAAGAGGCACCAAATAGCTTTGACCAATTGAACACTTCCCCCACTCAGGAGCTACAAGTCTTGATAATCTGTTCAGAAAAAAACAAAAACAACCCAGAATGTGTCAAAGAGTTCACATATTTCTTGGCTAAATGCCTGTGATATAATTTTTTTAAAAGGAAGAAGTGGTACATAAAGTATTATTGAAATATAAGGAAAAAGAAAAAAAAACTAACAATAAGGAGAAAAAAAAAACGAAAAAAAACACTCTACCACTTCACCCTTGAGAAAAAAAAGTCACAACACACCTGACGGCGCGCAGACGGCTGTCATGTCACTCCTCTACCAAGGTCCCCCCCCCCCCTGACAACACGCCTTATCTGTGTATTTTTCTCCACCGTGTTGTTGCTCACTCAGGTTTCCCGCCAAGCTGCGTAGCATGTGCCACTGCCTTTACCAGGTTGTTACACAGCGCTTTCAGCAAAGTAGTTCGGAGGCGGTATGGACTGTCATTGGCACCGTCATATTTCTGCGGTTCATCAACCCTGCCATAGGTAAAACACCACTAGCCCCCTCCCTTCCCTCTCTTCCTTCCTTAACTGTCGGCCCCTCCCCAAGGACCCCCGCCCCCTCCCCTCCCCTCTGGTTGTTGTGGCTTTTTCTAGAGGTCACTCATCACTCCATCCACAGAGTGCTTTAGGGTGTTTTTACTCGGTCAATTTTGTTGTCATTTATTTTTTATTGTATTATTATTATCATTTGATGTCACTTAGTGTTTGCGTTGTATAATTTTTGAAGTGTCAAAGCTCATTGTGTGTAAGGTTACAGAAATGTTATCAGAGATGGATGTTAAAACATAGGTCTCACATGTTAAATATTAAAAACTAAACATTTGCTCATCGAATCTCAAGAAAGCATCAAATCACTAGGATGAGTTCTGGATTTAGGCATATTATTACTGCATTGTGCTTGTCGGAGCTCTTTACAACAGTATTTGTTTTCTTGTTTTTTTTCAAAGAACAAAGAAGAAAGAAAGAAAAGTGTAATTGAAGTTCAGTAGTTTCTCAATCTGTATGCGATTCAATTTTGAAATTATGACCATACAGGATCTTACGAGATAATTTCTGAGATTGATTCCAATTATTTAAGATGATTTTAAAAATTTGTTTAAATATTGTTGTTATGGGAGAGATCATTCGTTACTTCATCAGATAAAGAGCTTCTTTGAGAAAAAAGTTTTGAATATATTAACATTTTGTAACATTTTATAACAGTTCAATATTGTATTTGTTTCTTGTTGTAACACATTTTGTATTTTTTTCTTCTCTTGTCTAAGGACAGTGAAATGTGTTTGTTGTGAAGAGAGAATTCATTTATTATATGTGTTATCCGTAACATAATTTTTAAAATTTAAAACAAATGGTGTTAGATAAGTGAGTTTTTAGTTTTATTTTTAAAGCGCAAGGGGAGTTCACTTTTGAAAGTTACAATATACATTTCATATAGTGTTTAAAAAAGTTTTGACCACTATTTTCAAAATTGCCTTACTTGGTTTGTTCATGTTTTTTCATGGGAAACATAAATGCTGAAAAACTATAAGAGAAAAGAAGTACTTTTCTAGCACATCTGTATTGGCATATAAGTTGATAATTTTGTTAGTCTATCCTTTCTTTTTCTCTCATTAAGTTTTGAATTTGCAACCGCTTAAGTTTAAGATCAGAACTTCTTGTTAGATATTATGCTTCGAATCACTGATCATTTCAGCATGTGTATTATGTTTCTGTTTGTCTTTCATAATGCTTTGTATGCGAGGAACCACAATAGACATAATAAATAATCTAGACTTACAGTTGCTTCCATACTAACTTGCTAGCTGCATCACTCTGGCTTGAATGGCCTTCTCTTCCACCTTTGCTGCTGTGATAGTGAAACTTAACAAAACCACGTGTGCTGTATAGGCCTACTCACTTCATGGTTATGTTCAGGACAGGGTTGCGAGCATGGTGTTTTTCGCCTTTCATCACTAGGTAAGATACCAGGGCTGCCAAATTCGCTGAAAAAAACGTTCAGTGTTTCGACTGCACTCCGCTGACTGAAAATGATCTAGATCTTGATCTAGCTAATAATAATAATAATAATAATAATAATAATAATGATAATAATAATAAGAAGAAGACCTAGACCTAGCTATAGATTAAGAATTGTGTTTGATGAGGGAATAATCTTCACGCATGCTCACAACAATGGCACCATCTATTACATAATGTGTATAATAAGCCAGAAAGGACTGAAAATGAATCATGAAAATGGCTAAAAATTAATTTTGGACCCTGGCCACTTTTAACATTTCATGTTTTGTTGTTTTTTTGGGGGGAAGTAATTGGCAGCCCTTAGAAACATTTCTTCTCTACACATCTGTGTACTGTGCACAATGTGTAAAATAAATTTAAAAGGGAAAAAAAAGCACAGACCTAGCACCATATCCACTGTCTGGACCTGAACATAGCCTACAGCTTCTTGCTCTCACTAACACCACCACCAAATAAACAATTCTGGCATGTACGCTAGCTTATCTTTATAATAACGCAATATATATATATATATATATTGCAAGTAAGCAGATCTAGTTAGTAGCGTCTGTCAGCCTCTCCGGAGGGAAAGCTCTATATAAATGCCATCTTTATCTTTACTTACTCTTGACTGCAGTAACCAGACTGCAGTAACCAGACTGCAGTCTTGACTGCAGTAACCAGACTGCAGTCAGTAACCAGACTGCAGTCTTGACTGCAGTCAGTAACCAGACTGCAGTAGGGGATGTTCAAATATGATCTTACACCTCGATGGGGTGGGACTGTCTTCATAGGACCTTTATATATCCCATGTAATAAAAAATGTAAAATAATAAATGTATTTCTAATGCACACTTTTCCCACTGTGTGGGCCCAAGGCGCACAATAGTAATATTGCAACTAGTACTACTTCAAATATAATGGCATACAATGACATACAAATCAAACTTACAGCACAAAACTCATTCGATCAAACTACTATAAAATCAAAGGCGTAAGAGAATATTGAGGGCCGGGTCAAAAAGTCCCAAAAGGTGTAAGATTATATAAGACTCAGCGCACAGCTGTACAGCTCTACCACAGTGCATTGACCCTGCTTGGATTCTCTCACCACACAACATGTGCAGGCAGCCGAGTTATTGGTAGATGATGATGAGGAGGAGAAAATGCAGAGGGCCTTGATGTGGTCATACCATCATGTATTTTGGGGATTATATAGGTAAATGGTTAGGGAAGAGTAGAAAAAACGATAATTCCAAACACAATGTCTCAACTTCCTAGTAGTGAAATTGAACTTAGAACTGTACAATGTAAATATTTCATTTGAAGAAAATACATGTGCAGGCAGCCCAGTTATTTGTAGAATATGAGATGAGGAGGAGGAAATGCATAGGTCCTAGATGTCGTCATTTGTAGGGTAGAGAAGGGGGGGGGGGGGGGGATTATAGCCAAAATGTGATTTGAGTTGCATAACAGACTGAGTCCAAAAAGAATCAACGGGGAGGGGGCCCGTTTATTTGCTCCCTTAGAGTAGTACTGACACTCACTCCCTCTCTACAACCAGGTGTCCTTTTCAGTGTTGTCTGTCCTCTGTCCTTGCTCTCCTCCACTGTCGTGCCGTTAGTTAGGTTTGCAGTGGTTGTGTTGTCTGGTTTTTTTTCCTTGCTGTTTTCAAAGTCTTTTTATCATTAGAAATTATGTAATAATGAATTTATGTAGCGCCAGAATGGACTAGAAGTGTGTCCTGTACACACCTTAGATAAGGTCAGAGTGTAGTAGTAGTATGCAGTGATTTCATGTTTGCATGTGTTTCAAGGCAGATTGAAGTTTTGAATCACTTGTTGAAGTCCTGTACTAGTCAGTTTTATCTATATCATATTTTCCCTGTTAAACTTGTAACTAGGTTTTGTCAGATTAGGTTTTAAAATTTGTTTATTTTATTTCATTACTTGATTAACTGATAGAAGAGAATCATAGTTGTTTTGTGTTTTTTTTACAGTGAAATCTGTACTGTAAATTATGTGTCTTTGCTCATACAAATCTTTTACATTACCATTCTCTTTACCAGAAGATGTATTTCATAAATATCATTATTTTGAAAAACAATCTAGACAAGAACTAAAGAGCAGGATTGCATAATTTGTGAACAATCTAGTATTTAAAAAAACTTGACTTTTTGGTGACCTATGGTCCGCAAGAGGTTTAAGTCAGAAGTTATAATAGTAATAGATAATAATAATAAAGATCACATATATAGCGCTCATCCCTCAGTCGGCTCTGAGAGCTTTACAATGACACTGTCCATTGTATGTAGTAATAGTTTATAGTAAGTAAGTCTAGCACCATAAAAAAAGCATGCATGTAGATTAAAAATCATGCCCCCACTCCCCTCGTCCTCCCCTCCCATCCTCCTCCTCCAGTCTCCCCCTACGAGTCTGGCATCGTGGAAGAGGAGCCCACCCCCAGGATCAAGCGTGGCCTGACGCTGATGTGTAAGATCATGCAGAACATTGCCAACCACCTGCTCTTCAGCAAGGAGCAGCACATGGTGCCCTTCAATGAGTTCCTCAAGAACAACTTTGAGCTCGGACGCAGGCAAGTCTACATTTATAATAGCTTGTGTATTGATTGATAATCTTCTTCTTCTACTTCTTACGCTGACTATCTATCTGGTAGAGTTTGGTGGTGAAATGGTCAGAGCACAACAGTACAGAGAGTAACGCATACAACGCATAACACATCACAAACATTGAGCACAAGTACAGGCAGCCTGTGAGGCGCAGAAACATGCCTATAGCAGGGTACCCCTTTTACACATGTGTGGGGTGAGGAAATGGTGGTAAAAGCAACTTTCTCAAGGGTTTGCGGAACTCGTCCCAGTCGGGGCTCGAACCCGAGGTCGATGGGTCCCGAGTCCGGCACGCTACTGACTGAACTAATCTCTTTGACTAAAGTGACATGTCTCCTCCCCCTCACAGGTTCTTCACGGAGATTGCCTCGGACTGTGAGATATTTGATCCGGGCAACCACAGTTTGTCGTTCATCAACGACGCCAACGTGATCGCCCTGCACAGGCTGCTGTGGAACAACCAGGAGAAGATTGGAGACTATCTCTCCAGCTCCAGGTAGGACCCCTGTCTGTGAGACAACTTAGAAGAGTTATAGATAGACAAGCCTAACAAAAGTGGAAACGCCTAATTTTTAGTGCGACCGACCTCAAAGCAACAACAGTGGCGCGGTTGTCAATTGTGTACCATGGATTTGAGGGGTTTCCAGTCTTTATTTATAACTCTAAGGAGACGACCACTATCAACAACACTTATTGACTTCTTACTACAGCATGACTGCTTCTAGGCTCTCCGCTTCGGGCCCATATTTAACTAATACAGCCATGCAAGAAGTGCTAAAAGACAAAGCCTTCTAAGCCATCTCCGCTTCGGGCCCATACTTAACAAATACAGCCATGCAAGAAGTGCTAAAAGACAAAGCCTTCTAAGCAATCTCCGCTTCGGGCCCATATTTAACAAATACAGCCATGCAGGAAGTGCTAAAAGTCAAAGCCTTCAAAGCCATCTCCGCTTCGGGCCCATATTTAACTAATACAGCCATGCAGGAAGTGCTAAAAGACAAAGCCTTCTAAGCCATCTCCGCTTCGGGCCCATATTTAACTAATACAGCCATGCAAGAAGTGCTAAAAGACCAAGCCTTCTTTCTAAGCAATCTCCGCTTCGGGCCCATATTTCTGGCAAATTTCCCTGAGAAGGGATGAAGAAAGTGTATACAATACAATGATACGTTATTTAACTCCTACAGTCATGCTTCTTCTTCTTCTTTGTCCTTGGATATGAACAGGACATTTTGTAGCCTATTTAAACACTTAAGAATACTTTGCTAAATTTATGGAAATTGTTGTCAGAGTTAAGTTGAGAGAAGGAATAGTGTTAACAGTTAACATGTTTGGTCTCCAAGCGGGCAACCTGGGTTCAGATTCCTGTGAGGGATTTGGGGCTTGTGGGCAGTTTATATGGTTGTCCACCCCCATCCTATCAGAGAAGGACATACACCCCTTGTATGATCTTATTACCAATTGTGTCTCTCAAACTCACCTGTATTCAGTCAATAATACAAGATAAGATATGATAAACTTTTATTAATCCATGCAAATATGGAAACTCATGTCGGTGTACAGTGCATCAAAGAGTGCAACCAAACCATGGTCAAACCCTAACATAGACAGGTCTTTAGCTTTGGGGGGAAAAGATACTTTATACTTATATATATGTATAAAAAAAAGATCATAGAAAGAAAAAGAAAAGAGAAGTTCAATTAAAGGAAAAGTTTTAGAAAAGAGAAGATACAATACATCTTGAAAATATATTTGGTACACATCAATTGTGTTAATTTCTAGGTTCTAACTATAAGAATGACCCTCACATTACATTACTGAAATAGCCTGTAAAGTGGATCTTAAAATGTACACATACATGAAGATATGTGATTTAAATAAAAGAATAACTCTTCCTTAGAGCTTCATTCACATCACAGCGCGATTCACCAGAGCCATTTTTTTGCTTGTTTGAAGAGTCCTGTATCATCCTATTGACCCTTACTACTATCAGACACTGTGCATTGGAGAGAATGCATTGTGGATGCTACAGCATGGCTCCTGCTCCTCCTCTCTATTCTCCTCCTCCTCTTCCTCCTCCCTCCCCCCTTCTCTCTCTCTATGTACTAATTTTTACACCTTTTCTTCATTCGTCATTCCGTTATTCCTACCTTTTCACAACAACGCGGTCATAGACAATTAAAAAAAAACTAAAGGTTTGATACAATACATAGGCTTACAAGATATCCAGCTTGTTCTTTTTTCTTCATAGGTCGGTTTGGAGGAGTTGACAATGATATGTGCTTCAGCACATTTAGATAAATATATTTATATACAGATTATTCATAAATACAGTGTGAATTAATGTGATGTCATTTTGTAACTTTTGAAGTAAATCGATTTATAAATTTAAAATGTTTTAATTTTTTTTTGTAGACAGTATGTGAAAAGAAAAATAACATGGGAAATGCCTTTATACTTATACATCTATGCATAGGCTGTTCACTTTTTCCTATGATGAGCATGCTTTATATAAACCAGCTTACTACTCATGCATATTTATCTGTACCCTCTCACAGGCCCACTGCGTATAGAGCACACATGAATATTGATTGATTTCATTATAAAGCATAAAGCCTTCCTCACTACATTACTACCTTTACTGTACTTTTGGCCCCCTCAAAGCTATAGTAATAAACTTTATTATTTGTATTATTATTATTGTTATTATTATTATCATTATTATGATTATTTTATTGTTATTATTATTATTATAGTTTTTATAGTTTGAAATAAACAATCTTGAGGCACTACAGCTTTGAAAAAAAAAAAAAAGATGTAAGAAACCTTGTAATAATTTTACGGAAGATTTCACATGGAGTTCTCACAAAATGCTGAAAATACTAAACAAACAACCAAATGAAGTAATAATAATTAATAGTTTATTACATTTCTTGTGCGCATTTCCAGATGTAAAACATATGCTCAATGTGCATTACATAATAAGACCCCCAAAAATCACAGAGAAATGTGAACTCACCAATGTAACTTTTCATGCAATTGTTTTTTGAGATTCTCAAACAAAATTGTATGTTAACACGTTGACATTTTGGCATGTATACCAATGGATTACAAAAAACCCGAATAACTTAAATTCTCACAGACTCAGCCAAGGCTTTAGGATAGATAGATATCATGATTTTTGCTTTATAATAAAGTTACTAGAATAAAGTTATTATTATTATTAGCTTCAGAGGATTAGTCAGTCATATTTTGTTACTCTCACGACGTCGGAAATACAAATTATACAAACACACAGATGGACTCTTCTAGTGTACATTGGCATGTCCAATCTTCTTTGCTCTATCTCTTTTCACTCCCCTCTATCATCTTGTCACATATTTTACATTCAATCAATCAATCAATCAATCAATCTATCCTCACATATCTTATATTCTTTTGCCATTTTATTGATGATTTAATTTGAATTTTGCTTTGGGCCACTAGGGATGTGTTGAAATAGAGTGACAGAATCAAGAATGTGTTCATCAATGCCAACGTGGGTGCCAAGGGCTCAGCGCTCAGCATGACACTAGCAGGGTTTGATGACAATTCATGCATGAGAACGATGATGATGATGATGATGATGATGAAGATGATGATGATGAAGGCAATGATGTTGATGATGATGACCCTTAACAAAAAACAACATCCCAAGTCATGCATTTTGCTCTCTCTCTCTCTTTCTCTCTCTTTCTCTCTCTCTCTTTCTCTCTCTCTCTCTCTCTCTTTCTCTCTCTCTCTCTCTCTCTCTGTGTCTCTTGGTTTTTTTTTTTAACTCTCTCGTTCTCTCTCTCTCTCTCTCTCTCTCTCTCTCTCTCTCTTTCTGTGTCTCTCTTTTTTTCTTTCTTTCTTTTTTCTTTCTTTCTTTTTCTTCTTTTTTTTAACTCTCCCTCTCTCCACCCTTCTTTTTTCTTTCTTTCTTTTTCTTCTTTTTTTTTAACTCTCCCTCTCTCCACCCTTCCTAGCTTGGAAGTTCTGACCGAAAACTTCGTGTGTGAGGCGGCCGAGGGCCAGCAGAGATTGTATGTATCTCTTGGTTTTTGTGGTAGAGCTCTGCTCTGTAGTTTTTGCAGGTGGCTTACACTCCATTCCAGTCTGATAAATGCTGTGTTCAATGTATAATAACATTTACTACAAGGGTCCAGTCTGTTGTATGTTTAATAATGTTATGCAACATCCCCAATAATGTTATGTAACAAGGGACCTTTGGATGATATCTCGGTTTTCCATAACACTCTCGGCTCATATTATTTACATTTCTATCTTAAGTTATAGTTTCTATTTTAGCCACATCTTCTTGGGGGTTATATTGTTATGTGTTGTTGTTGTTGTTTTTTTGTGTGGTTTGTACAACGCCAAGATAATGATGTAACATTTTATTTATGGACAATGAAGTTTTATCTTATCTGATGTCCTCATTACACTTTGATATTCAGCTCAACTAGTAACAATAATGATAATAATTATAATAATAATGATTTTATATAGCGCCAGAATCCACCATGAGTGCTCTGTGGCGCTTCACAAAGTCTTAAAACAGAGCAATTTTCCACACTTACTTCACACTCAGACATTCTGTTTATTTTCTCCACAAATTTTTAGGCTACATTATTGGAGATTATAAGCTCTTCTAAAAGAGAGAGAGATCTGAAACCTTCAATGCATGAAGCAAATCTCATAACTTTGTACAAAGTTTTTACAGACTGAAAATCTGCTACATCTTTGCCATTACCGTCTTCACTACTTTAAAGCAGAATACTCAACTTGTCACCAAACGATAAATTGTAGAAACCTCAAACCTCAAATAGAAGAAGGTTTTTATTACCTCACAAGTGATTATTGGGGAATGGTTGCACTTTTTGAAATTTTCTAAAAAATCCAACTCATAAGCATCAAATTCCATCTGTAAAAGTAAAAACAAGACAAAACAAAAGCAAGCAAACTTAAATCGTATGTAACATCTTACCTGTTGTGTAATATTATTTCAATGTTTTCTCATAATTAACTTTGTCCCATGTTAGATTGTTACTAATGATCTTGGACCTCCTGACTTACCCCCAACTGTAATAAACTCCCGATTGTTTAGCACTACAGTCAGTCTTTGACAATACTAACTGGATGTATAGTCCCTTCGTTAAAAGCACTATTATCAGTGTTCGATAATACTAATTGGATTTATAATCCCTTTGTAGAAGCACTATTATCAGTTTTTGATAATACTACGAATAGTAGGCCTACTAAAATGGACTTTGGAAAGAAAGTAACATTTGTGGTACAACTTTTAATGGTACAGGTCAATATGGAAGGCAATGGTTATAATAATAATAAATAATACAGTTTATTTCTATAGCACCTATCCAAAAAGCTCTAGGTGCTTATACGTGTTGTTATACATACAATGCTCAACTGTTAATGAAACCTTCCATGTCATTAAAAGTGTTTTTTTTAATGTATCCTTGACAAACACTGACCAAAGTTGTGTTTAATTTGGAGAACATTCTTTTTTAAAAATAAGAAAGTGCCAAATAGTCAGGTCTACTTAAATTTCTTTGAAAATCTTGCTTATTAAAGATGAAAATCAGACTTCTTTGTATAAAAGAATGCACAAGATCTGTATATTACTTAGAATGTGAGTAAAAAGAGAGAAAAATGACGTTCAGAAACTCAGCTGGAATCTAGTGGAGCCACCCCTACAGTATTGTCTTTTGTAACTGTATTCTTTTTTCTTTTTTTTTCTTCTCTTCTTTTCTTTTCTTTTTGTTCTTTTTTTTTTCTTTCTGTCTGTCTCTTTTCATTATCTCATATACACCCAGATCTGAGTGTACTTGTGTGGGAAATGTACTTTTTTTTTTGTATCCTTGTCTTCATATTGTACCTTGTGCGTGTGAGTGTGTGTGTGTGTATGTGTCTTGTGTGTGTGTGTGTCTTGTGTGTGTGTCTTGTGCGTGTGTGTGTG
>JAUELK010161884.1:0-11162 GCA_031471215.1 Gastropteron pacificum
AGAGAGAGAGAGAGAGGGAGAGAGAGAGAGAGAGAGAGAGAGAGAGAGAGAGAGAGAGAGAGAGAGAGAGAGAGAGCATGGAAAGTATGTGCAAGCAACAGGCAGACATGGCCTTAGCTGTATATTTCCCCATCGTCCGCTGGCGGAAACATGTTACTATGGGCCGTATGCCGTACACGCACACGCACACACACACACACACACATACACACACACACACACAAACACACACACACACATATATACACGCATGCACGCACACACACACGCGCGCGCGCGCACACACACACACACACACACACACAGAAACACACACAAACAAACAGAAAACCCATAGTATGCAATACCTGACAGCCTGTATGAGCTGATGTTTCAGTTTGAGCTCTACACACTTCCGCTTTGCCTGATGTGCCAACAGGTCTTTGTGCAATGTATTGTGGCCGCATGCCCCACACACCACCGGTCGGAAGTCGCACTCTGCACCATGTTCACCCTGATCACATCTCCGCACCAACTTCCGGCAGCCCAGGGTCACGTGGGGGCATGTCACGGGTGTGTTAGGGCAAAGATCAGACACATGTTTTGGCAACTCGCTCAGTAATACCGTCTGGGGAAAGAGAATGTATACGATTTGTAGTCAACTTGTATTCTAAAAACGTCCACATGGCTGTCAGGTTTCGTTTAAGGTCAGGAAACCAACCATCGCCCCTCTCTGGAGGGAGCCGTTGCATAATATGAGTCATTGTCTTGCTACCCGTTGATCATGTTGATCCTTAAACTCTGGAAATGGTATTTTTTAATACTTTTGCCTCTGTTTTCCTCCTTTTCAGTACAGACCGTTTTCATGAAGGCTACCTACATACTATGCATTAGTATTCGCTCACTTGCTTGCAAATAATGGGTGGCAGAAGCAAGTATTTTGTCTTACACCGCTCAAAGTGGAAAGCCTCTATGTTCGTATATCGTTTCCTTTTTTTACTCCATTAGCTAGGCAGTTGAGACAATCTCTAAAGTATAATAACGTTTCCAGCATTAAACCTAAACATCTTACTAAATAAATAAGCATTGTGTCAGATTAGATTTAGAGGATGGTATAATAATTCCTCTACTAAAGTGTATATTCCCTGAAGATAATCACCTGACCACATTTGTGGTCACATCGTATCCTCAGATCCAAAAGCCTCAAGCACAGTTTGGGCGGCACCGGAAATGACGTGATCTGTAATGGCGTGCCACACGTCTTGCAGGCGGAAGTTACGTGTTGACGCAAGCACTTGCTACAGAAGATGTGTTGGCATGTGCTCATCTCAGGCTGGACTAGCACACGGCCACACACAGTACACAGCAAGTCAGTGGGCACAGAGCCTTCGAACAGAGCTGGATCTAATCCCATGCTGGATCTGGACTTGACTTTCATTCCGATGGAAGCAGAAATGTGCTTATGGTTGTCATCAGAGTCGACTAGAATTCAGGATTCAGTCCATTCTAAGCTCCTCAGAACATTTGTACACTCTGTCTTGACTTTTTTTCGACCCGTTACTTTCCTCCAATATCATATTCCAAGTATTGCTCTGAAAACCCACAGTTCTGTGTTCCTCTCATTGTGTTGGGTTCACTTCAGCTCTAGAACAAACTATTCTTGTTCTGTTCTAAATGGTGTTATGTTAAATCAGATCCGAGCTTGGAACTCGACACAGATGGGTTACACATTATCACTTTGACTAGGCGATTCTCTCCATGCTCATGGATACAATAATAAATTAACGATTGGCATCAAACGATGATCTCCCGAACCAACTCTAAAGACGTTTAGATACCTACTTAACCAAGTGGGCGAACATCTAGCTGTAGTAGGCCTACACGGGGACACTGTGTCTCCCAACTGATTGACTAAACAGCTATGCTTCGTATAGGACCTTAATCGATATGAATCGTTGCTAGAAAAAGTTTCATCCCAAACAAACTATGTTAACAAAGGAACCCAACATGATGATACATCTAGTTTCTGGGGACTTGTTTACCTATAATGTGCCATTATCTGAACGACCATACTACTATGAAAGACACTCAAATGTCGAATACCTATTGCTATGTAAATACATGATTTTTTGGGGTGTCTGAACCGTCTTCGGTAAGCCCGCACTACCTAAATTAATAGCTTCCTCTTGACTTCCCATTTCCTTTTCCATTTCCTTTTTGCTCAGTATATTATGAAGTGTGACGTAGGCCGATCTGGCATTTTCTGTTTGCTAGTTTGTCATTCTGCGCGCGCGCGCGCACGCAAGCACGCACGCACACGCGCACACACACACACACACACACACACACACACACACACACACACACATACAACACACATACACCCATACTCAGATATATAAGTCTTTGCAATGTGTGCCTAAAGACTGTAATATTAGCTGAGTATCTCTAATTTAGCTGAGAAGACAATATTACACCGCACTGTCGTAGTGTATTGATCCGGTAGTTCTGCTTCATCGTCTTTGAGCATATTATGTAAAACACCGATTGTAGGCCTTAAAGACTTGACTTTGTCTATCGATAACGAGCCATTAGCCAAGACTGAAGTGCTCGGCTTTAGGTTAGACCTACAGCATAGTGAGGCATATGAGAGCGGGAAAATAAAAGTAGGCCTACATCCAGTGCTCTGTGTGCTTTTCTTTTAATAGACGTAACAGTATATTTTTAATATAGATAGCGTTTAAGCCCGCTTTACAGCAAAGTCAAAGCGCTTTTAAGCCACTGCTTAGAGTATTTGAGCTAAACATGTTTCGGTGTGTGGGGCATATTTTGAGAACAAAAAAAATTAAAGGGAATGCTATTACTGACTCCCACAGTAATCGGTTATTTCTTTCTGTCGTTCTTTCTCTTCATTCGTCGATTGTGTTTTTGATTTATTTTTAAAGGCAGTCTATAATAAAGGGGAGAAAGCGGGCCTTTTCAAAGTTATTCATTAACTTTTGCAGAGATCCTTTTCTATTCATGTAGGTATTTATTTGCTTATCTATTTCCTTATGTCTGTTTACTTCATAATGAAGTTGTATATGTATTTGTAGGCTATAATATATGTTATTGTGTGTTCGAGCATCTGGACGTTCTCCCCGCCTTTCTCATTTTTAGATTTTTCTTTTCTACTTTTTTTTTCATTTTTGTTGTTGGTCACCTTTCAGTGTTGTCCTTTGGTGGCCTACGTGTAAGCCCATGTTTACAATGCACACTAACCAGCTGAAGACAACAAACAAGTAAGGACAAGAGGCTCACCTGAGATGTCTCTTCCATGACCACCGAATCATAGAAACAGAAACCATTAGGATCATTTATGGCTTCATAAGCAACAACTTTCTACCACATACTGCTATCCAACTTAGATTCCAAAACTTAAAGTCCTTTATAGATCCAACAAAACAGCACGTGTAGTAAGTACAATGCCGCAGACTAAATGAGCCAATCAAGGTAGTACACCCACATTCGGCGACGGTACGACTACATGTACTAACTAAACTCTACCGCAAGGTCAACACAAATTAATACGCGGGAAATAATGGGTTTATCGAGTATCAGTAATTAAATCCCCAATTCCAACTGGATTATATTTCAGAACTTGGCACAGAGTACTCCACGCAGCATACGATGGACATATGACACCTAGGTTATTCCTCCACACCAATGGCCCACGCAGCTCTGCGCCGCTTGGACACCTGAAGGAACAACGTCTGGCTCCAGAGTTGCCAAGCCGAAATCTGGATCCGCCAGTAGGCACGTTACCGTTCCACCAGATTGAGATCGAAGCAATCATGTGGAAACTCTGCACTGATCGCCTCTCGTGCTGGCTCCAGAGTGATCAGGGGCGTACGCGCGACTCTAAAAGCAATCGCCGAGTGGTAATGGCATGTGTAAATATACATAAGGGGTCTTTGAAAACACTCTGCGACTTTGTGGTTAAGTGGGGTTGGGATAGGACTGGGGGGGGGGGGGGGGTAGCTTGTAAGCAGTGTTGTTTGGTATTCCACAATTCTCGTTGTCATGAGATTGATGTATAGTCAGGACGAAGGACGGCCATTATGAAATTATCAAAGTCCTCTGCTCGAAGAGTTTTAAATATTATTATATGATCCACATTTCCGAAAATATTAGATCATAATGGCATCGACTATATGCGAATCAATTATTTAAGTTAAACATGTGTTTTCAGTCAGTCCTACTTGGCAAATAAATGTAGTCCCTACTCCCATGTTTTAAACCTAATCCTTAAATAATTGAAATAGCTTATACCACATTATGAAAACCTCTTTGTTTGCTGTGCTTGTTCGCTCTCACAAAGCATTTGTTTCATATCCTCCAATTTATGCGTCTCCAGTGTGCTTTTGTTTGTTTTGAACATGCGACAGCAAATAGTAACAATTAATCATCTACTGATTTCGATTTGAGAAGATTGTCTCTTCATGTCTAAACTCAATTAGGCTTTTCAATTCAAGGAGCGTGGTGACACAATATATGACCGATGTAAACAACCCCTCGGGCTACGTTTACAAACATGACGTTCCGTACAATACATTTGCAAAAGACAAGTTGTCCATTAGCTGGCCATCCGTTACGAAAAGAAATAACATACAGAAACAGAAAATGGAACAAAAGTTGAGTCCAACGTCATACTTCTAAAAAAAGTATCACCCCTGCCTGAAGCTAGGAACGGAGCCAAACGAAGCAGACAAGCAGAAAGTCGGTGAGTGTTTGTTCATTAAGATTAAATCACTTGAGGGCTTCGCGTATGATCCTGCCAGCAGATGGAGTTCCCGTTGTCATTGAGGACTCAATCTCAAGACTTGCATAATCATAGAACACATAGTTGGTCCTACGCTGAGTAAGCACCCTTGAAGCTTCACAAACTAAAGGCTACCAGCCTGGACCTTTTGGGTCAGATGTCACACTTGTACCACACAATACTGTCAAGGTAAACGTTTTGCACATTCAGTTAGTTCAGTTCTTTGACGTCCATCGTGCTGGTTAGTTCAAACTCCACGGGGTATAAGGTGTTAATCACTAAACGACAACATGTCGCTACAACTAGGCATAGACCAGCATTGTTTTCAATGAAAGAAGGCCATCAAATGCCTTGTATAACACTTTTTGTTTGACGCCTCGAAGTAAAAAAACCCAACGACAACAACTTTTAAAGCAAGTTGAAAATCAATGTCATGTGTGACGAATACTACTATAGCCAGTCCACGTGTTTCTCACATTAAAATAGTAGTTATTCCCAACCTGGGTTTGATCGAACCCTTGACCCTTTGGGTTCTGTGAGTCGGTATCAGGCGGACGAAAGAGCCTCCTAGTCCTGTCTTGAAAACAGTTCTACACGTATTTTGTTTTTCACTAAAATGGGATTCGGTGAATGCTCATTATCATATGAAACTGGTGGGCGTCGGTCGGTACCTCCAACAAGGTCAAGAACCACTGCATGAGAACGCAATGTAGACTTACTTGGTTATACAGATCTGCCAAGTTGCCAGTCGTCACATCAGTGCTGTTTTGTCCTATCTCCCTCAATATCATTGTATAGTTAGAACAAAATAGCACTGAGGTCGCGTCAGTATTGTCGCAGCTGTTTGTTTTAGATTTCCATTCTGCTCTGTCTTTGAGGACGTTGAGTCCGTTGAGCGTAAAGTTTGCACCCGGGATTGAATAGGCCTGAAGAGGGCGTGGTGAATTCTTATAGAGGGGGATTAGCGTGTGTGGCACCTGTGTCTCATCGATCCTGGGTAGGTATTGAGTAGAAATGGCTGCAATGAAAACTGCTGTAACTTGTAACTAATGTAGTAAACGTGAAATATCAACAACTATCTTTCTTCTCTTTTTTTTTTTTAATCGTTTACCGTGATCCTACCTCCCAATGTATACGTCTCTACAACCTATAATTTTCATTATTTATTTGGTGAGAACGTTTTGATAATGAATACTTGCAAGCCTCTGAAAACATATCCCGAACGTTGCAACAGAGTAGGTCTGAATTGCGATAGTTGTAAAGTCACGATTTGAGCTTGCTGTAGAGCGGGATACAACACTATATAATGTAAACTTCTCTCCACTGATTTCAAAAGTTCTTGTTTTTTGTTGTTGTTGTTTTCAATTACAAAGATTGTGTTTACTTGTGCGATACACAAGTGCAAAGAAACCAGGTAGTCAGTGTACCAAGCTAATTATTATTTTTACCGGTACGTATATGTTTCGTTGTTGTTGTTGATTGGACAAGGCTGTGCATTAAGAAGCCATATGAATGGACGACACGAGGACACCTATGTGTCAGTTACAGCAACAGTCACTGGGGAATGGGACCAGAGTCAAAGTCCCGCGACTGTCCCGTTGATCTCACTTAATGCCAGGGCGTCTGTTGTGGTCGTGATAAGGACAATAGGATTGACAGAGCAGTCAGGACGTTTATCGAAAGTATTTCCATAGGCCTAGATAGAAAGAAAGGTAACAATTTAGACATTTGGACTTACCGATCCATGTTCAATTTCGATTAGCCTATGAATTACCTAGCAATGAATTACTATGTGTCTTATACCTCATAACGTAAACATCCATTAACAAAAAATAACATTTCACTGTCCATTGGCTCCTTTAAAAAAAAATATAAAATGGTATTCATGTAGAAACATTCTGGTAAACCACCTATGTCGCAGGTAAAACGCATATGGTATTATTCCCACAGAGGCGGTTAGCAGGTCAACATACCAGTAGATTTGACTTGTTATTGATGACAAAGGTGTCCCCGTGCTGTGGTCAGCTTTGGGAATTCTTTCACAGAAGGCCAAGCATCAGGGCTACAGAAAATGATGTGACATGTACCTCCTGTTTTTGCCCTATCTCAATGCTGTATACGTGGAGTGAGAAAATCGTGACAGAATACAGAAAAGGAATACATGTACGCTGAAATCCAGGTCGAGCCTCCACGCAGTCCAGGAATCGAATGGGTAATGCTATACAGCGCATTGAGCTGGCCAATGGACTGTGAAAAGTGCTGATCATTCATGCAACAACAATCTAGCTGGCCTTTGAAAGAGATCCAGTGATCACAGCTTGACACGGTGCCAGTTGGGAACAGTTTTCATTTTCAGCGGTGGAATAACATTTGTCACGCATTACTATGAAGATAGCAGCTGTGTATATCACATTCCTTAGTTGTGTTTGCAAAGTTATCATGATTCCTATTTTCTAACTAACAAACAGACTTTTGTAAAATGCCACATCGTTTACCTCATTCATACACACTTCACACACACATGCTTTATTTTTTTACTTCATCATTTTGTTATCGTTTTGTTTCGTCTTGTTTGATGTTGCCTTGTTTTGTTTATTGCTTATTATTATTCCTTGTTTGTTTTAAACACATTGAGTTGGATACCGTGAGACGTAAGTTAATACATGTATACAGATAAAGTGCATGGCGAAAATGATCCAGTTAAATAGTTCTATATCATCTTCTTCTTGAATTCTTTCTTCGTCCTCGTTTGTTTGCTCGGTCCTCAAGTCTTCTCATTCTTATCTTCTCTTGCACGCACACGTTCAATCCTTGACAGAAAGAAGACAACACTCGAGACTTGAGCTAGTGAAGAAAGGTTTTGTCCTGGTTAAATAGGCTTTGGTCAGTGAAGAGCTGAACGCTCCACTGGACATGCTCTGTAAACAGGGTACCTTTGTTTCGGAACAGAACCAGAGACAATGCGTTACGTTAACGAGATATCCTACACCCCCATTCGCACTTACCGTTACTGTATACATGTAGTACGAGTCCACAATAATATGGCGGGTCATGGGGGGAGCGGACTGTGGGTACATCTTCAACTTGGGCAGTAGTTCCCAACCTGGAATCGATCGATCCCTCCTACTAGTCCTATGTCTTGAATTTGGAAACAATCATATTGTGTTTTTCACTACAGAAGGATTCGTCAAATGCCCATATGAAACTGAAACTGGTGGGGTAGGTTCTTCCAGCAAGGCTAAGTACTAAGAACCAATGAGCTAGGGCCCAAAAGTGACTGCTGACCGCACACCCGTCTCTCTCTCCAGTGTCAACACCCGTCGGGAATTATATTTCTTAGCACCTGACGCCTCTCTCTACAACTCCATTTTCTTTAACCGAACTGACCGCTCTAATCACTGCCCAGGGCTCCATCGGGTCACTGGAGAAATGAAAACATTGTTTTAATACGATCCAGTTCTTCTTGGCGCGTGCAAACCATAGGTCTGCGCCGTGGTTAGGACATGGACATAGTAGAGCTTCGCTTCTCGTCGGTTACCGTTACTACAGTTGGCTCCAACAGTTTTGTGCTTGTAACTGCAGTAGCCAATGACTTCTAGTCAACTTCTTGGAGACTTTTAGAAGTAGATCTTGGCAGCAGACTATGCTCTTGTTTGATTGCTCTCTCTGTCTGTGTACATGTATGTGTGTGTTTGTGTGTGTGTTTGTGTGTGTACCTGTACAATTTACAATAATCAGTTCTGAATGTGAATAATTGACTGTGTATCGTGATTGTCTTGCAAAGAGTAGCAAAAGCAAAAGAGGTTATTGTTGAAGTTCATCACGAACAATGTAGTTTTTATCGAACAAACATAAAAGAAAAAAACCCACAGAAGACTTATAGAAAATAATACATGTGTGAATATAGTGTGAATACAAAAGACAAAGACAACAGGGCTGTGACTTGCCGTTTATTAGAGAGATTTTGGCATGGGCAGTTCAGAGACAAAAATAGAGTCAAATGCTTTGCATAAATAAACCATTTTTGGTCACCAAATACTATGATGGCTCTGTGAAGTGAGAAGACCACAATTTTACAAAGTGCCATAGCAAGTTTGATCAGACATTTTCTTTCTGAAATATCTTGTCATTTTAATGGTAATTTTGTATTGTCATCCTTCTTCTTTACCACAATTATAATACTTTTTGTTAAAGAGTACACCAATAGTGTAATTCAAGTGACAGAATTAGATAATTTTCTTACTATAAATAAGAAATGGGTCACAGAAATCACACAGTGTAATGGCACAGTGACAATCACAAGGGAGATTCATTGCTAACACAGTGTGCTCAATGTGTGTGTCAACAAACAGGCTATTCTATGGTTACACAATTAATACAACTTGTTTCAGTCATCAATCTTTTTTCCACCAGAACAGATTGACATGAGGCATAACACTGTAGTTACTTGTACGGATGTATATAACCACAACCAAAAAATGTTTAAATGTTGAATGGTATAAAAGTCTTCTGATTGCTCTTTTTTTTTTCTTCACACACAAAAAAAAGAAAGAAAAGCAAAGTTTCAGCAACTGTTTGAAGACTGATTGAGGTGAAAGAAAAAGAAATTGAACATGAAAAAAAAGATATTGACACTTTGGTTTTCAAAGTCGATCCTTCTGTTTTGTGCATGTGTGTTTTAAGTCAGCAAAGCTTGAACTTGCAGCCAATAACTCTGGCCTCTTCTTATCCTCTCCGCGTTTTGACCATGGCCATAGTGTGGGCAGAGACTATTTCAAATGCTTATATGTATCAAACCAACGCCTCACTGGGAACCAACAGTACATGTGAGTTGTGATTATTGCATAACCATAGAACAATGTAAACAATTGGACAGCACCAAGCAAAGGCATTGTGAAACAAAACATTTGGCAAAAATATAAATATTGTGTGCACCACAAAATGCTGAGAGAAAAAAAGAACATGGAAGAAACAAAGAAAATAATTTATCACAGAAAAAGTGCTCAAATTGCTCATGAAAACCTGCATTACAATGTACAACACATTTTGTGATTTGTTGAGTTTGTCGCTGGAAACAAAATGTGTGCTGGAAACAAACAATATTGAATATGTTTGATGAAAAGAAAAATAGTAGATACATTTTCTTCTTCCTCTTTGTTCTCTTTTTTCTTTTTGGGGGGGTTGATTTAAGAAGTTTGAACTGTGACAAAACTTGAACAAAACTACTACTACATTGTATTTGATTTTGATACAAAAACAGAATAACCAGAAACAATGTGTTACTATGGCAACCATAAATAAACAAAATAAGCTGTGCAAACAAGTAATTGGAGAATGAAACACACATCAATCCTTTGAGTTTAGCAAAGTCCTGGAAAAAACAATTCAATAATTCAAAGAAATCAATAACAGCAAGTCTTTATAATGCACCATGTTTAATAAACAGACCAGTGTAATGTGAGACTCAAAGGCTAAATTATGTAGTGCTACCTTATTTTTGTTCTAACTCCAGATCTACATCAACAACAAAAATTGTGCAGTATATAAATCTCAGAAAGCTTCGCAAAAACGAAAACTGTGACAAGTAACAAAAGCTTTGATACAAAACAAAAGCAAGAGAAGACAAGACACTGACAAAGCATCACAGTTCTGACTGTTGTTAAGTTCATCTGATAACACTCCATACAGACCCTCACAATATTGCTTCAACAAAAGCATGTTCATGGGGGTTATGCAACCTTTAGATACACTGTATGTATACAAATAAAAATTGTTGAAAAAAAACAAGCAGAAACAATAATAAATATAAGAAGAAGAAAAACATGTAAAAGCAATGACAATAATAATACTGTGATAATAATAATTGTATTGGAGATGAATTATGATGCATAGAATGTAGAATCCTTGTTCAAGAGGCTCAAAGCTAAACTAGGCAAATATTTTCAAGAAACAAAATTGAGACCACAACAACTGTTAAAGGTCTAAAAATTCATTTGAGGAACAACTGGTCTCAGAGGAAATAAACAACCAAACTACCATAAAGACAAAATGAATAAACTAGTGAGAAAAGACCAAAGCCTCAATTTCATTTTTTTTTTAACATGCTCAAACAAACGACTACCGTAACTGCATCAGGCGCAGATTTAGATGAGCCACACTACAGACCCTACTGGATGCCCTACGAAACTTTGTGTCACATCCTTCTGGAATGCCCTGAACTGAGCACATGAAGAACAAATTGTTACCATACAGTCCTACTGACCATGTCACTCTATACTGTGCCTTGGAATAACTGAAAAAGACAGCATCTATATTAATATTTCTGTTCAGCATGGTACATTCGTCGCCCTACAGACTAAACTATACAAGTTACAGACTTCAA
>JAUELK010161995.1:0-11160 GCA_031471215.1 Gastropteron pacificum
AAGAAGAAGAAGAAGAAGAAGAAGAAGAAGAAGAAGAAGAAGAAGAAGAAGAAGAAGAAGAAGAAGAAGAAGTATATTTTACCTAAGACATAGGTTGGTGTTGTCTGTTACAAAAGTCTCCTTGGAGGCCTCTGGTGTGTTGACACATTTTTTGGGTGCTGGGGACTCCGTCTCAGAGTCTTTCACTTCCTCCACATAGGACGACGTGTCTCTCTGGGGTAAGACAACATAACAAAACATGTAGAGGGGAGGCAAGTACGTTTAAACAAAATATATGTGACAGGTAAAAATAAAGTGACATACTCTACAGAATATCAAACGTCAACCCTTGGGGTGGGGGCAAAATTCTCAAATGCAATTACACCCAGTTGTGTGTAGGGCAGCAAGGGGCAAAGACTCAGCTAATATGATATAATATTTCAATAAAAAAAAACTGTTTTTAAAAAATAATAAAGTGTGAGCATGCATTGCCATGGCGTTGCAGTATAATGGGACAGGGAAATGGAATAAGTGGACTTGTAGAGAGAGGGAGAGAGAGAGAGAGACCCAGAGACAAGACCTACCCGTCTCTTGTCACAAGTATAAGGAGTGGAAGCAGTGACAGCGTGTATCCTGAAACTGTCCAGTGGTGCTATGGTTATGTCATCTCTGGCCTGGTGGATCATGGTGAAGTCTGTCGGCACATTCAGCTGTATGGGGAGTGGGGTCAAAGTTTGAGATTAGCTTTGCAATTGGGTTATAATTTCATAATGCAAGAGGTGGGACCTACACTTTAACGTCCGTCCATGATAGGACAGGGGTGGGTAGCCATTTTCAAACTGCCCACTCAACCCACCCGAGGGATTCAAACCCACATCGCCTGCTTGCATTCAGGTAGAAGATTACCAGTCCTGAGTTATAGAAGTCAATGAAGACTAGATATAAACTATCCATAAACTCCCCTGATATATATAAGCTAGGATACAAGTCACTCACACATTGTAATGTTTCACTTTAAAAAAAATTGATATTACTCTCTCTCTGTATCAGCCAGTCCTCTTGTAGGCCTCTTGAAGCCTCCTGCAATACAATACAATACTCTGTCTTTTGCTATTCTGCCTGCTTCTGTAGTTGTTGTTCCCAGCCAGTGTCGTTTGGTATGGCCAAAATAGTTCATAAAAAGATATTACTCTACAGAACAAAAATGAATGCAGTGGTCGAGCCACAGATTTGTTCATGTTGGAATACGAAAAATAAAAAATAAATCACCAATGGATAACTGTCAATAGTCAAGTACCTGATCCTCCATGTCGTGCAAGGGTTCCTCCATGCTGTGACCAGAGGACAGAAAGCCAAGTCCTCTCCTGACTGGCTTCTTCTCACTGCTGGGCTCAACTCTGGGTGCCAAGGAAAGGAATGATAGTTGAATAGTAGTAGTTTCATTTATCGCAAAACTATAGAAACACTTTGGACAGACGGCTGCACTTACATGGAAAATTGATCACACAATACAAATAATAATTTGTCGACATTTGGGGACCTGTGAAATGAAGAAATACACCATAAACAAATATCTACATGAAATGTCTTAACATATATTAAGGCCTCACCCTCCAGCGCTGGCGTCGTCAGTGCTATCAGGCTGGTCACAAAAGACCTGGAGTCCTTTCTTGCCTGTGTGAGGTTTTCTGGTGGATGCCACAGCATTCTCCTGGTCCAGGAAACCTCCCTGTGGTGGTCTGGAACAAACAACTCAACTTAGAATTTTTGATAAGCTACAGCCTAAAACTGACAACACACTCAAAGCTTTGTATAGAACAATCAACAGAGATGCACAGGGAAAGAGAATTAACAACCTACAACAGCAACGCTCCCCTCATCCGAAAAAGTTTTTTTTATTGGCCTCTACTGCAAAGAAATATATTTGCATTACCGATTCCGGGTGCTGAAGACTGAACACAATCTAAATTGTATCAGAGAATTACCACTTACCCAATAGGCACAGGATCTTCTCTGATGTGAAACCCCCCTGCCGTAGAAACTCCTTTCCCTGAATCCACTGTAGTATCTTCTCTTATCTGAAATGCCCCAGCATTTGTCAATCCAGGCTGGTTTTGTACAACAGTGTCTTCGCGGATCTGGAATCCTGCATTACGAGGTGCGGCCTGGTTAGGTATGACATTGGTGTCCTCCCTGATCTCAAAGGTTGCTGGTTTGGACCCAGGTTTGGCTGCACCACCATCATCCCAAATGTGGAATACACCGGCACCGGATTCTGGTGGGGCTGAAACAATATACAGAGTTTTACAAACACCTATAGACTCCTTAAGTAGACTGCCATATTAGTTTATTGCCGCAGTTATTTAACTTGTTCCTTTCTTTGTCTGCTACGATTCTTTAATACTCATTGTAGCATGTATTGTAACATCTCAAGCTTATCTAATACAGGTGAAACGCTAAATATAAATAAATGATTACTGATCTGTGGGTAAGTTTTGGGTTGAGACTAACAAAAGAGATTTACTTTGCAGATCATGCCAGTATGTTACAATATTACAGCCATATAGGGGTTCCTCTCAAATACCTTTCTGCCCTGTGATCTCCTGAGACATTGGTGCAGTAGAATTGTCCTGTTCAAACGATGCACTGAACATTTGCTGGACAACATCCATCGCTTCTTTGGTCATTACAGTGGGGGATGGGGCACTCAGTGACTGAGGACACATGGGCAACATGATGTAGATGACTAGACATCTGGGGTATTTTGGTCATTACAGATACTAGGATGAATGCTGTCAGAAGACAACTCAATCAGTTTTGGACTTCTGACAGTAAGATTCCCAGGCTGCAAACTAGCAAAGACCTACAAAGCCACAGAAGCCTTGCTCTAATCTAGTTACTGGAGGGCCTAAGATTAGTTAGTTCCTTGTTCCTGTCATTATACAATACAGTAACAAAATCCCTCTGAGGAAATGAACTGCTGTATTCAACTGTGTAGAGTTGAGTCAATTATCTATGCAACTATTGAACATTTATAGCAACAACCAGGTGTATTTTCTGAAGTTGAAGCTCCAGGGTTTGAATTTGTGTGAATGAATTCACAAAGTTTATACAATTTTATAATATTATACATGTATGTATCCAACTATCTGTAAACACAGTTTTCATCAGGGCCTCTCAGTGTAAAATGTTCATGTAGTTTTCTATTGACATCTGTTCTTTTAGGCCATGTTTCTAGCTCTTCGGGCATGTCTGGAGGATATATGATATGGGTTGGTGTTTTCAAAAGAAAAAAAGGTACAAAGTAGCACTCACAGCCTTTCTGTACATTCCTGAGGTATCCAAACTGTGGTCGTTGGAGCGTGTCGCTGGGTTCTTGCCTTGAGAGCTGGCCAGGGAATTGTCTAGGCTTTGGGGGGTCGCACAACTGGAGGGACACAAACACAATCAAAGCTTTTGTACCTTCAGTTTCTTGGATTCTGACCAGCTGATACTGTTTGAGCACTTCTATAGGTTAGGGTACTCATCACTAATTCAACTAGATGTCTGGATCTATCATTATGTTCATTGTTTCTGACACTGTAATCCTCTAGATCTATATCTAACTGTAATATACTATTTCCATACAGCTGAATGAGCAAATATTGCACTTCCTTGCTCTCATCAAGCAGAATACAATTACATAGTTGTCAGACCTATTTCCCAAACAGACACCATCTCAACATCCTGGTGGCACAGCCTGTGAGGTGCTTCTCACCAAATCAAAAAGATATTTTACCAGTTTATCTATCTGAACCTGCTAGGCACTTCTCATCACCAATCTAGAAGGGGGCACCCATTTACATCTGGGTGTGGTGAGAACATTGTGAGCCATAGATGCAGAGTTAACCCTGACCCAAAATGTCTGCTGTGCCTGGCTTCCTGAGCAAATGTATATATGACGACTAAGCCATGGGTGTTACCAACTGAAACTCCCCAATACTGAAATCAAATTGTATGTGATCCCCAAAGTTGGCCAAAACTGAAAACAACCACGGGTGGAACCCAAATGCGCGCCACCATGGTTGTGGCATTTCAGACCATAATTTGAACAAAAATCCCATCAAGTTCCCACAACATGCAATATTAACTTTTGTCATATTTTCTATAAAAATAAATAACTTGAAGAAGAGTAAATACGGAAGCTTTTTTGCTGTAGACTCGAGAATACGGAAATCTGTCATGGTACGGAACGATAACACCCATGGACTAAGCTACAAAACACCACTGTATCAGTATTCCCTCATAGAGCAGTGTTCGGTTATTCCCGGTCAACCGGGAATTCAGCCTCAAAGGCTTAACTCACCTGCTATGTTTGAGAGATTTGAAGGCATTGACTGCACCACTAGAGCCCAGAGAGGAGGTAGAGTTGAGTCCTCCAGAGGACGAAGCGCCGCTTGGGTAGGCAGACATACTGTTGAAGATGGGAGTCTTCAGGCTGCTGTTGTTGTGTGTGCTACTGCCACCCGAACTTTGACCTGGTGGGAAATAAAAACAATGTTGTGTGGTGAGAGATAAATAGTGATAGAGGCAGACTGCGTTGAAGAGGAATCTTTATTCTGCTGATGTGTGCACTGCAACTGTTTAGGGGAAAGAAATAATTGCATTTGTGAAATGATTAAGATACTTGTACAGTATATATACTAACTTAATGTGTGTTTGGTACGAGACAAAAAGAGAGTGAGGTAAAGGCAGTTACATTATAGCCATTGATCTACTAACAAGGTAATGACATTAACCAAAGTCAAAATAAGTTTCATTCAAAACAGGTTTTAGTGGGTTGGGGATTTTGTCATGGTTCCTTTTGCTGTTGTTCATGTACATTCTCAACACAGATGCACACAAACCACACGACACATGATAACAAAACAATGGTGTAGACTAGCCTACCTTGTCTGACTTGCAAGGCCTGCAGTGTGTCTGTTGGTGTGACCATGTCACTGTGAGGTCCTGTACCATCCGTGTTGTAGTCATTTGCTGGACCTCCGCTCACTGGGGCAGAGTTGCTCGTTGGTTCTCTGGGATTTGGTTCAACAGTTGGTTGCTGAAGTTGTAGAAGTTGCTGTTGTTGACCTGGCTGGTTGAGTAGCTGTAACAGTTCTGGTCCCGAAGGCCTAGAAAAGACATCATCATGCAAACAAACAAATTAAATAAACGGATCCCACCCATAAACCGGGGTTGACCAAAACTGCAAAGTTTCAAGGATGCCAAATTTGCGGAGAGAGAAATCTAGAATGATAATAAAAAGGTGAATGAATTTTCTTAATTTAATAACAAAATGATGTGAATGAACATTCATGTTTGTTTTTTTACAAATTTGATCTCACTGTAGTAGTATCCTTTGAATACAATTCTAAATTCATTCTCGTTTACCTAGTACTTCCTACCCCATGTTAAATGTTCAAGTCCAAACTAACACAGATGATGGATGTCTAGTGTTATCAGTCCTAGCTAACAGACAGATGATATCAGCAGTGGCACTTACGCATTGCCCAGAGACAGTCCCTGCAGCAGAGGTTGTAGAAGGTTGGTGAAAGCTTCCATCTTTTGGTTGGTCTCCTTCAGTTGTTGTTCTACCCTATCTGCTTTCTCCTTCTTCTCTCGCTCTATACACACACACAGGTCAGATAATGAAATCATTAGCATTATATTTTACAAGTTTTTTAAACATTTCTTTTTAAAATTCATGCTTTTCAGAGAGAAATACAGGTAAAGTTGATAGCCAGTGACAGGGTCCATATCTAGACATGCTTTACAATATATACAAACTCTAAAACCAATGCTTGGATACAAATGGCAAGGAAAGGCCCAAACTCAAGATCCAGCGGTAAAGAACGAACAAGCTTTAGGTCTAGGTACCAGCGTTTCAGGGAATGGGTTTAAGGTGGGGGCGCTACAAACAAACAGTCATTGAGGGTAGTCGTACCTTCTTTTCGTCTCTTGTACTTGATTGCCCACAGTTCCTCTAGACTGAACTCCTCTGTGCCGTTGTAGACTTTGTTCTTAGGGTACATGGGAACTTCTATCAGACCTGACTTGGCCACCTCCTGTAGGTGACTCAACGCATTCTGCTGGGGCACAACTTTACGGGAACTGGGGAATACATGTCATAACAAAAATCAGTAATATTTTACACATGGTGGTTTAACTTCTTCCATGTTACAAAATGTATAATCACCGGACTCAGTTGTGAGCAGATCTGTGAGTTATGATACTCTCAATGTATCTGAAGTGGTACTTTGACAACTCTATCACTATCATGTGGGCCGAATTTTTGTGAAAATAACTCAAAATGTGCATGATAAATTACCCTTACATGTCTTCAATGGAATATTTACTACTCATCTAAAAAAAAAAATGGGAGAATAGCAGAATAATAGTGCAGACAGTGGACGGGACCAATTTGAATCAATGTAACGGAGAAACAGCAGCCAAACAAATTTCACCAATGATGGAAAGTGTTTTGAATGAGAATGGATGAAGACACTTACCTCAGGGGTAAGTTGTTGATCAGAGTCGTCTTTCTTGGTGTCCTGTAGTGAAAGAAGAAAAGTCTTGTAGGTAACAGAGTGACAATGTCAAAAGCTTATACATTATAATGGCATGCAAAGTATCCTACAGAAATAAAACTAAGTCTTAATGAGGCTAAGCATGTATGGATTGTTCCTAACCACTAAGACTTGAACGAAGTACTTCAGTATCTAATATCACATTTTTATACTGTTTCCAAAATGATTTATATCAGTGCCCAAACAGATCAGAGTTTAAGGGACTAAAAGTTTGTATTAAAAAAAAAACGATATAAAGGCATCAACATAATTTGGAATAAGAAAACTCCACTCACTGAGCATCAGGGTCCTCATGTATCTGGAAGGTTAGAGCCGCAGGCACACTGGGTACTGTACCCACTCTCTGCTTGGCCTGGGTGGGGACAGAGATGAACAAAGGCAGTGGTTACACTCACCTTGCACATATGTGTTCTTTGAATGCACACTAATTCTAATTCATTTTTTATTTAAAAACAGTATAACATTCAAAGATGGCATCACGAAGTATGATCTTTCATTTTTGGGGTAAGACTCGCTGATATTTGATAATACCAAGTGATAAACGACCAAGACGTACATACCCGCACGTCTGACCACTTTTCAGGCTTCTTGTCATTCTCCCTGTTGTCCACAGTCCGCGTGGGCATTGACTTCCACTCATGAGTCTGCACAGGCCTGTGTACACCGGGGTCAACATTCTCTGAGTCCTGGTACACCTGCAGCTTCTGGCCTGGCACTTGTTGGGACTTCAGTCTGCTGCTGCCTTTTAGGGTGCCTGCTTCACCTGGGGAGAGGACACAGACAGGGGGATGTGATAACTACAACTAAAAGAACAACACATTATACAGGGAGTGAGGCTTTTAAGAACAGTAAAAAATAATAAAAAAACCCACTATCTATTGGAGCAAAGACATTCATAAAATAGTGTAAGTCAAGTGCATTAGCTCACTAAATGAGTAACAGTATGAAGAAAGAAGAAAAAACAATACGGAAAGATTGACACATGATAAAAACAAAATAGGGTGTAGGCTACTTCATGGCTCACAAGTAAATATGATATTATAATGTCAATCAAATACAAACCTGTAGCTTAAAGTAAAGGCAATAAACAAGATCCAACCGTGCTGTGACACTACTCTATAATGACTTACCCTTGACAGCGTGTCCAGTGCGTGCAGTGCCCACTTTTTTGTTGCTAATCTTCAGCCTGTTCAGTGCCCCACGCTGCTCCTCCATACTGTCTGGTGGCACAGACTCTGACAACTGTAACGTGATGTTACGTGCCACACGGTACTCAAATTGTCTGTGAGAGGAGGAGAAAGGAGAGATCATGGATCCAATATTTGAAAAAGTGAGACCACAATTAATAAGAATGTGACTAGACTTATGCCTCTTGATACTTGATTCCTTGTGGAACAAAGAGCAGCAGAATGAGAATGTACAGCATAACAATTCACAATATGCTCTTGCAAAAATCTGCTGCACTTGGACTATTGGTAATGATGCAAACATTTGACATGACATGCATTTATTATATGTACTTAGAGGAAGATCCTATAAGAAATATCCTAGAGCAAATGGATTAGATAATATAATGACGGCTATATGAACTGAATATGAACACATCATGAAAGCATGAAGCAAATTCTACAACGTTTATAAGAACAGACTGCAATGATTTGGTTCATCAAACAGTGTGACTGGGTAGCCAACATTTGAGAGAGTGATGCAGAGATGCCATCCCCCAGAACTTAAAAGTGGTATTTGTGACATACTACACACTACAATGGGTGGGTAATTAAAACCAAGTAGCAACAATACTTACTGTTGTTTCTGCTGGATGAGAGAGCGAGGTTCTGCGTTGCGCCTCAGCCCCTCTTGGTAGGTCTCGCTTGCTTTCTTGTTATTTCCGTTCTGCTCCTGGATAGTGGCTAGCTCCACGTACAGTGAGGCCACTGTCTCCCCAATACCATTGTCAAACATGAACTCATACACAGACACTGCGTCATCTGTGCTAGAGGCCTAGAGAGAGAGAGAGAGAGAGGGGGGGGGGGGGGTTAAAGGATGGATGGAATGAACGCACTTCCTTGAAAAATATTGAACATGGCACTGTTAAGACTGGTAATGTAGTACGATAAGTTGAAAATCATTTGATTTAAAACTGGTTCACTGATCAATGAAAAATTCAGAACAAAAACGTTTCTATAAAGAGTAGAATACATTCACAAAGTCCTTTTTTTCTAAAATAAATTACAACACATATAAAAAGGAAAATACAAAAACAATTAACAAGAAAGGGGAAAAAAAGGGGAGTGCAGATGAAGTGCAACCTACAAACTTGATCCAGATGTCAATGAAGCGAGGATCCTCCTTGTATTGAGCCGAGGACTGGAACTCTCTCAAGCATCGTTCTATCAGGGCCATGAGGTGACCATCATGTCTGCCTCGTGGAAAGTGTTGCTCCGTCCACTTGATGTAGCGGTCCCAAACACCCAGGGGATCTGTGCCAGAGTACTCTCTCAACTCCTGCTCAAACTCACTGGGAGAGGTGAAAGAAAACAAATATATATAAAATTAGATTTGCAGTTCACGGACATGCTTTTTGCACATATTCACCATATTCATTACTAAAGTTGAAAAATTATTGTCTAATAAATATTTAAAGAGTGTATTACATTAGTGCTGGAAGCCTAAAAGATACTCATAACATAAAAGCATTCCTCCTTCCTTTAGAGCAACCAGTCACTGAGTTGATTATTCTGTCACTATCATTCATTAAGCAGTAAAACATACAAATCAAATGACAAAAAAAAGAGGCCAATTTTGATTGCAAGTGACAATTTAACCATGTAAAAAGTTGATAGATAGAATTAGTACTGTGGAAAACTGCAAGATACGAACTATGAATTATAGCTCCATTCGTAAAACACCAACCTAACAGGAATGTCAAAAGTGATTACAGCTTGACAAGAGAAAACAAAAAAATTGAATCAATCAATCACTCACTGTTTCTGTGCCCGAAGGTGTTGCTTTGACTCTGAGTCAGCCTCTGACATGGACATCTGTAGGCCTTGAGTGAGGGAACTCATCTGTCTGCCTTGACGCAAGGGTTGGACATTCTCCTTGCTCAACTCCCACTCATGCACCTCAGGCTGCTCCGAGTGTTCCTCAGTTTCCATTGTTACTGTTCACTGTGTGTGTAGAAAGAAATTTCATTTCATTTATTTATAAGTATAAGTCTAAGAGTATTTCATACTAACTACTAGTAGATCTACTAGGCGTTTCAATTTCAAGATGCAAGGTGGCGTTGCCCAGCCGCACATACCGTCGTATACTACCCAGAGTAGATCTATAATCTATACGCCATACGTACGAGGGTGGACAGCTATAAAAACTGCCCACACCCGCCCATCCAGAGGCTTTTAAACCTATGGGCCTCCTGCTTGGGAGACCAAACAAACATGTTTTAAATTAAAAGTGTTGTTGATGTTGATAACAATGAAATACTGATGTTATAGTTACTCAGGTACTGTAATGTTAGTAGTTAGATCTAGATATGGTTAGGGCAGCTAAGCAAAATCGATAATTATCCGCGAAGTAGCCAACCAAACTGCATGAACCGGATGTTGATGATAGAAAGAAAAATTATCAGGCTTTTCATTGATGTTAAAAACACGAATCTAGATCTAAATCTTAACGAAACACAATCACAATGTTTTTGTTATTCATCTTTGTCCAGATCGGCCGATGTGGCCAACCCGTTTTTCGATCGCTGACTCTGCAACTTCCGGTCGTCGAACAGGCCAAATAACTGCAGTTGCAGAGAGCCCTGGTGGGCATTACGTTAACCAAATAATATTCTGTCTTCCGTTAAAAATAAATCTCTATGAACCTCATACTCATGCATGGTGCGGTGGATATACCGAAAACAAGTGCTCATCTAGAGTCTATCCCAAAGTTTAAAAACAAAAGTAGGCTGAAACAATAGATAGAAGAATTAGAATCCAACTTCGTCTTCCTTGTTGACATCATAGTGCATAGGAGGAGGGAGCAGGAAATGACTGGACAGAGCTATGAAATTGAAATACACGCACTTTAGAGTTGGCGTTGCCGGAGCTTACGAATGCGGGACCGGCCGAACAGATCAGATCTTCTAGATCTAACTCAAACTGTATCCCTCTGCTCCTACATTCGACACTCTGCTAAGACGTAAGAAGTCTTCTAGGGCAAACCCGAGGTTTACTGTCGTGCCTATGTTGTTGACTAGTGCGATGGGCAATAAGTGTGGGCAAATACTAAATACTGACATCCGATACCGTAATACATTACATTACAAACCAAATACAATTAAACTTGCGGCGGGCGTTATAGATCTAAATAGGAGTCTTATTCAACCCGGTTTTGAAATGTAGATTGTTTTCTGTTTTCACACGGTTCTTTAACTCACAGGTTACATCCTCACTTCAGTGGTGGTGTACTGTTATTGTTAAGGGAGTGAGTATTTTCCGCCGGTTTTTCTACTGTGATGACGTCACGACGAGAGATCGCACGGGAACGAGGCATTGTCATGTGACACGCCGGCGTTTCCATTTCA
>JAUELK010162103.1:0-11160 GCA_031471215.1 Gastropteron pacificum
GAATTGGCCGTTCACGGCTCCCTGGCCGCTATGCGATACACCACTCTAGATCTAGATTCTAGTCATGCCAGTCATGGTGGAGTGGTATCTGGTGTAGGCTGCCTGTGATATGATCGGACCAGGGTCCCAATATAGATCTACAAATTTTATACATATATACGGACCTGTGAACGCAGGTAGTAGAGGTAGCATTATATAGTATTATACCCATTAATTGTAATGAAATGGGAGTGGGAGAAACTCGTCTGCTAGGCCTAGTCTAGAGCAGAGAAATCCACGCTGTCTCAGTGTCTGGCCATGAGTATGAGTTAACAAGATAAGATGTTCTCGATTGAGAGTTAGTAGAGTAAGAGTGTCTTCGCGTTGTAGTCAAGTTGTAAAACGACTGAATGATCAACTAAACTCCGATAATGTTTTGTTTTCTAATGAAATTAGAGAGATTTAGTAGAGAGATCATGTAGTATTTTAGTGTATCAATGCTGACTATACTATATGGCCGTGGATGTAGGCCTAAGGGTCTGCCATTTTAATTTTGCCCGCTGACGACATGGGTGACTTTCGGTTCAATCCGGGTCCGTCGTAAATAAAATCGTATAAAATCACTTCGTAATCTGGTATGATGGTTGTTTGCTGGAGGCTGAAACTGAAGGTAGTGAACCAGTGCCATGTCATCATAGTAATTTACTATTTAGCCATAACATTTTGTATCTAGTGTAGTGGGCTCATTTGAAACACAATTTGATGTTAGTATTAGTGTTTCTTACTGACCACCCTCGAGACCTCTGTCGATAGCTGAGCTTTGTTGGCGTTGACAAAACATGATGATGACGACAGCCATCGCTGACTGACACTGACATTAGCCAGAGCGATTTGAGATTTGAGGAATATAATAAGACTGACATTTATCATTTCAGTTTAATCTGACTTATTAGTTTTTTATTACTATTACTTATTGTGTAGGCTACATGCACCTTTATTTTTATGGGTATAAAATTCTCCAGGGCTGTGGAGCCGGAACCCCCCCCCCCGGCTCCAACATTTATTGCTCTTTTTTTTTTTCACTGTCTCTCTCTCTCCCTTTTTGTTTTTTGTAAAACTATTTTAGTAATCTAGACTAGAGAATCTAGTCTAGATCTATAGCTCTTTTAATAATTATTTCCAATTCAATGATATCTGGTGGTACTCTCTTCTGTTTGAGTTTGAATGAAAATGTGTTGTTGTTTTGGGGGTTCACTCTACTCTAGTCTATTCTATTGTAGTGTACCAATAGTGGCTTTGTTTGTGTCAATGCAGTAAAAGGACATTTTGAAATTTGAGACTCAAAAATGTGTCTTCATTCTATGGGAGCTGGAGCCGGAGCTGAAGGATTTTCTGACCGGCTCAGCAGCCCAGGAATTCTCTCTCCCTTCGTACTTTGTTGGGGCCCTACTAGCTCACACTTTCCTAGCTTTACCCATGAAGCCTTTCCTATGTATTGTGTGTAGCGGCAAAAGGCAGCTGAAGATTGGAATAACAAGAAAGGGTTTTCCTTTTTTTAGATATTTTTAAGTGGTGTAACCAACCAAGTTTGAGAAACCCCATCTATCTATCTGCTCAGAGCATTTTCTGTTTTGGGGGTGCCTGAAACCCGCCTCTTTTCCTGTGAGTAAAGTCCCACCATATGTAGGCCTAGAGTTGAAGTGTGTTGTCTGAGATGCTGTTTTAGATGCATGCCTTGCGCAGCAGAACCGTGTCCTCACTTCAGAACAACCACTGTTATAACAACCTTAAGACTTACCGCTTATTTTTTGATCATTTGAATTGTATACTTACTAAGTCCCTGGTACACTTTGTTTATTACAATCACATGACTTTCAATCTCTCTTTCTCTTTCCACAGAACTGATGGTACATTTGCAGTCCACAACATTCCATCAGGGTCTTATATAGTGGAGATTGCAAACCCTAATGTGCTATTTGAGGCTTTGCGTGTTGACATCACATCAAAGGGAAAGATGCGTGCCAGGCGGGTTAACTTCCTTCAGCCCAGCATGGTGAAAACAGTGCCATACCCACTTGAGTTCAGGGAGAGGGGGAAGCCCAACTATTTCCAGAAAAGAGAGCAATGGAGAATAACAGATTTTCTGTTTAACCCCATGGTAAGAAAGAGTGACATGTTCTTTTCTTTTAATTTTTAACCAATCATGCATCATTCTTTTTCTTGGTATCATCATGCATTCAAGAAGTCAGTCATCTTTTGTTGTAGTTATAAGGAGAAAGGGGGTGAACTAAAGAATGTTTTTACATCAAGAATTAACAGTTGGTTATAGAATTAGAAAGAAAATCGGGTTCAAGTTGAGACATGTTGCACTCTTTTTGGAGTCGTTCTTACAAAATAATAATAAAATATAAAGATGCTCCTCAAATTAAGGGTACCCTGGTTGCACAAGTTTAATTGTTTACTTTCTTTGTTTAAACAGGTCCTGACCATGATTGTGCCTCTTCTATTGATTATGGTACTTCCCAAGCTCATGAATGCAGCAGACGCTGACACTCAAAAGGTATGTTTCCATTTGATGCTCAAAAGATGTCATAGATGTTGGGCGGAGGGGTATTTTCCACCTTTCTGAAAGACAAACAACAATGTTGTGGTTTTACTCTTCAAGCTGGAGACAGGATCCACCACTTCATAACATACGCCTGATTAATAATTAAAAAAATTAGCCTTGAAGTAGTCTAAAGTGACGGGAAAAAAACGGGGGACAGGACCAATTTTGGTCACTTTCGACCCTACTTCACACGCAACAATAATTCTAGTCTGAATACAGCTAGAATCACATGGTTTTCGCAATCAAAAATATATTTTCTTTCTGAGTTTGTTCATGTGTATTATGTTTGCCAGTTGTCTGGCTGGATGTTTGGTGTTCATTCTAACACAAATAAAAAGAACAGTGGGTTGAAAGTGCATTGTTACACTTTGTGCAGCATTTCACATTGAGTGGGGAATACTGATCAAACAACATGATACATTTGTCAACATTGTTACTGAAACATGTCTTAAAACGAATGAAGATTAGGTGAGAAACTACTGATTTCATTCTCCAGAGGTTGGCAACTTTGGCATGCACATTTTGGTATCAAATTAAACAGTCCAGTGAGTTCTATCCAGTGGCATTATCAAAATTGTGGTATAGAACAATCTTAATTTAGTTTGGACTGCCTACCTGAAGCGGAAGAAATGTACCATGTGTTTGTGTATTGTCTTGTTTTGGTCTAATAATGATGAAAGTCATTTATTGAGCGCACAAAGCCATCTTATTTTCTTATCATGCTCTAAGAAGCTGTAACATCCACATTAAACACATTCCTCTCAAACCGCATGAAGCATCATACTAATTACTTCATACTGGTATTGGTAGAGTGATGCATTGCCTGACATAGTCAAGTCAAATGCTTTTCTAAAAAGCTTGGTCTTGAGGTTGGTCATAAATTGAGACATTCTCTGATTCTTTTGTTGTCAAACTCATAGAATTCAATAGTCTTGAGTCTTGGCCCACAAACACAGAATTGTTTCTCAGTGTGTAGTTGTAACCAATCTGTTTGAACGAGCTAGGCTGTGTCTCTCTCTGATAGCTCTGCCAATTAATCTAGTATCAGGTTGTTTATCTTGAAAACTAGGAGAGCTACATGTACTTTAAACTGCAGTCTTTCTGTGTATAAAACAAAAATGAATGCTTGATTAGCATACAATTATAATTCCTTTTCTCTCCTCTACGTTTTCTTGTTCTCAGTGTATTTGGAAAATTGTGCGAAATAATGATTACATTGAAATGAAAGACGTCAGCAGTGTGTTATTCTCACATTATTGTTTGAATGGTCTATCCGTACAGTATATTTGTAATACATGTAGTTTGATTTGTACATATATTGTGTTTTCTTTTTTTTGTTTGTGTTTAGGAAATGCAAACCCAGATGAATGCCCTGAACAACCGTCCAAGCATGCCTGATCCAGCGGAAATGCTTTCTAACTTCTTTGGAGGAGGCCCGTCTAAGAAACCCATCAAGGCAAAAACACCATCGGCAGGAAAACGAAAATAAGGACTTGTTGTCTGTACCTAGTGGTAGTGGTTGGATCTCATTCAGCTGTCTTTAAGTTTAAGGCTAGTTTGAAAGACTTTTTGAAAAGTTGCTTTTTTTTTAACTTTATGTGTTGGATATTTGCATAAAAGTGTGCACTTTGGTATAGATGAATTGTGTGCTAATGCTGATCAGTGAATGAAGTATTTAAACAAACATACCTGGTGCATGGTCACCCTTTTGCGCTCCTTGTGTCTGGAATGGAAACGTTTTGTTTGAATGGCGCCGTCTGTATGGAGAGAGCACCAGTTGGTTCTTTGATTCAACAGGCTTGTAGTTATTATGAAGTCTTGTGGAGAAATCAGTGATCATCAACAGTGTTAGATATTATTGATGGCTTTAAGGACACTGAAAATGGATTTCTATAAGTTTCAACGACAAGAATCATCCATTGCTCAGTGTGTTGCCAATGATGATCATGCAATGTTTATTATAATTATACACACATTCAATGCATTCTAATTAGAAATTATGCATAACTTATTCAAGTCTTGTACAAAGAAAAACCATGAATTGTTTCACAAGAAATCACTTTCGTGTTTGTCATGTCATAAATACCCCAGTCAACTTTGCACTTGTATCTCCTATTGTGAAATCAAAATGCACCATTCCTCTTTGTGGAGGGTATTGGTTTTTGAACTTTTTTTTGCCCTCCTGCTCTAGAGCTGTCCTGTCAGCTTTTAGTCAGTATTTGTGGTTTTCTAAAGACATAGTAACAACAGTTGTTTGGAGTTTTTATTGGGTTTTTCATTTTTCCCTTCACATGCTTTTGATTGTTTCCGGGTGTAGTGGGCCCTTATTTTTTCTATGATCACTGTGTTTGCCCCTGAGGCATGCACCAAACCTGGTGGCCTTTGTCTGTGTCTAAGGAATCCTTTGCATGTGGATGTCATCATTGAGATTAATTTGAGGAAATAGAAGAGCAGGATGAACAAGACAAAATTGTTTTTATGTCACCAGGTGCAGTGTACTCCTCTTTCTTCTCTTTAAAAAAAAATGATTTTACATTTTTGTTACTCGTTAGTTGCTCTTGTTTGGGTTGTCAGTAATTGCCAAAATAAAAGTACATACAATAGAAGATTTGGAAATAAATTTGATTTTCATGGTAAACGTTACCCAACCCAGTGGCAAATTTGTTGTCTTTGTAAAAGTGTAGTAAATTTTAGGAGGTGGCTATTCACACCAGTTTCCTGGTGCACATTTTCTCGGAGCTGCTATTCACACCAGTTACACCGGAAGTGTCTGTCAAAGAGGTCTGTCAGGTGTATTTGATAGGGCAGTCATGCCTAGAGTTCTAATCTAGCTAGCCTAGATTTCTAGAATTTAAAATCAAGCTAGCCAGATCTAGATCAAGGTGAGATCACTGGTCGATCGATTTCAATTCAAACGGACTGGGCGGAAGTAGAGGCATTGTGTGTCTAAAGGAGGACAAAAACTGCAGGGCGCACTTAGGTGGGTGTTTCCTGGTGTGAATAGTCACTCCGCAAATTTTATTGTTGTATTTTTTTCTTCTCATCATCGCTAGCTTTGATTTCTTGACCTCCAATTGCTGTTTTTTCATACCAAACTACCAAACTGTTTTCATGTCATTTAGGGCATTCCTCCCATTGTTTTTTTTAATCTTCTTGATATGCCATCAACTTCATGATTTTTAAAAATAAGGGGAGCTTTGTTTGATTGGATGTTAAGTTTAAATCTTTGCTTTCTCAAGGGCTCTTACTTTTAGAATCTCTTGAATACCTATCAGGCCAGTGTTCTTGAACCTCAGTGCCTCGATGTGTGTTAATGAGAGATTCAATTCTAGCGCTCAAGAGTCTTGTAAATACCCTCCTTTTCACACAACCACTTACTTATTATTGATTCCAGTTGTAAAGTCACACTTTCTTAATCTTTGAAATCTCACCATCGGTAACTTTTTTTTCTATTAGTAATCCAAAATTCAATTTCACTTTCACCACACATCTTTCTAGCTTGGTGGTTGCGTTTATTGCTTTGGTGATAGTATTAGTAACCTTGTTATAGCCATTCACATATAAACATGCTGTCATACTCACGCAGCAGCACCTTCAGTTTTGCTCAATGTGAAACTGACGTATAATGTTAAAGGATGAGTGGTGGTGTTTTAATTTATTCTGTCAGAATTGACACATACAGATACTGAGTATGTACATGTATTGAATAGATATATGTTTTCTAAAGTGTTCACTGTATGATGTACATACATGTACAGGCATTGTTCAATGAATCAGTCAGTGCTTACTTCATGTGTACAGTTGATATTGTTGTGTTTTTATTTTCTTTGATGATTCACAAGATCTTTTTGAAATCTAAAAGTTAACAGTGGCATGGTATTTGTGTAATTAACACTTTTTAGTCTTAGAAACAGATGTCGGCCCGTCTTAATGCAAATCTACCACCAACACTATCACCTCTTGCTCTTTCTAAAGCCAGCATTTTGTTTAGAACTAAGAGAAGTAAAAGTCTGCTTGATCTCTTCATGTTGTAAGTTCCACAGAGAAAAAAACACACACACAACCATGTCATCTTTTTTTCCCTCCACATAACACAGATACCTTTTTATGGTAATACAAATAAAAAAGCAGTGATGAAAAGCCTTTGTGTCATCTTTTACTCAATGTGTTTCAATTTTATGGTTCATGCACTGGTAGGCCCCTACCTGTGCACATTTGTATCAGTATCATCAGGTTAGCAAAATGCATAACAAATTGATGGACAACAATCAACATGAGAATATAAACAAAATATAATTGTCTCTTTTAACTTTATTCAAATGAAATTATGAAAATCATTTACAGCATGCACATTATAAATCATATGCTACAAATACATGTAGAGAGAAATGGGTCCGGTTAACATTATAAATATTTATAGCAATCACAGTAAAGGAATCCATTGATACTAATAATAATAGTGACAAAGAATTGTCAGCTTGCACAACTGGGCACATGCAGGTTGTTGAATTTTGTAACTACATGCGCACATCAATAAGTAAGGAAATTTGTTGAGAGGAGACCGAACAAAAAATCAATTGAACTAAAATGTCTTTAATCATCTAGTAGATGTGGAATGTATGCGTCCATCATGTGCCATCAGGAGAAAAAAAAGGGGGGGGGGGGGGGGATAATGAATCCATGAACAGGTGTAGATGTTGGGGCCTACACTATAATTGTCTCTCACTAGTACTAGTAAGAAGTGTAATAAAAGAAGTCATATTATCTGAAAAATGGACATCACGATTGTCACAATATAAGGCTGATGTACTACTACCACCACTACCATTAATTTACATGTAAACATGTCTTTGCTTACAATACAAAAATGTGAGTTAAGACATGTAATAGTAATAGTTTGAGTATCAAATTTGGACCTTATGTCTGAAATCTCAAGTCAACCTTGTATTTAAATTGTTGGCCTACTGTATCATGAATACATGTATATGTACAGTACATGTGGTGATAACAGATTTACCATTTTTCAAATTCATTGTCAATTCAAGTCATTGCACAGAAGACAACATTATTATTATTATTATCATCATCATCATCAAACTACTAGATTACAATTATTTACAAGTACACACTTAAGAATATCAATGATCAATAATGATGGTAACAATAACATAGCGTAATTGTTAACTAAAACTCAAATTAATTTCACAGTTTTCATTTGCAAAATCGTTCCACATCCTCACAATTACATTAAAGGCCTAGCTTACTGTCCATTTAATCAACACAACATACACAGCTGAACAAATTCTTGAGAACAAGACAAAACAACCTAAGACTAAGATCAAAATTTCTCTATTTTATCCTGTTAGATACTTTCTCCCAAAGAACTGTGTCTTCTTGTCAAATGTAGCTGACTTGATGGTTGAATTGATCTCATAAAAAGGGTTCATCGCAAACTGTTGACAAAGAAAAGTGGGCTCCATTAAATGAAATGAATTGTAATGGAGCCGAACGACATGCTAACAAACAATAACATGAACACGATTTTATTGATTATGATGTTGAGTTTCTACAAAAATGTTTTAAATGGTGAACTCAGATGTAGCTAATGAGAATAGGAATTCAAATGAATACCATTATTATTACATGTACTTCATTACATCGCTTAACAAAACAACCAAAGGGAAAGAGTATAAGGCCTTCTTTTGATCTACACAAGAATACAAATGAGGGTGGATTATGGTGACAAGTAGAATCATGTAAAGCTGAAATAAACAATAGACATTCATTAGGCAGATGAAATCAACAGTCAACGCTCTTTAACCATTTTGAAAGGAAATCAGACAGAAAGATTGGACTTTGGATAGGTCTAACAACAATCCGATAACGTTGACAACAGCAACAACGCATAGAACAAACGATTCAGGTTATTGTTTGTTGTTCAATTCTTCAATCACATCCTGCTCAAGTTGATGCAGCATTTGAGGCTTGATCTTGCCCGTAAGGCTCTGCTTAAGAATTAAGATGTCCCATTATGTTCGGTTGGATTCAAAGTCTTACCGTTCTTACCCATATTGAAGATGTGTCTGAATATATGGATTTAGAACGTTTTACACGTCTTGTATGAAGGTTGGCTTCATTTAGAACGGTCATGTAAGAGATTGGGCGGACGTTTCTGATTCAGTTCAGTCCTTTTGGGGTCTACCTAAACTGAATTCGGAGGGAACACCCCCATTGAAATAAAACTCCAAATTTGAAAAGCATACTTAACTTTGTGACAGAGTATACAAATGCTACATGACTTGATCTATATCATAATATATAATATATTGTTGCTAATGAAGCTATTCATTGTTAAGAAGACCAAGATGCAAAGAAGAGGAGGAAGAGATGACGATGAAGAACAAGCAAAGGAAAAAGGAGAAGAAGAATGCTGCTAGTCATATGTGATCAAAATTACATTACATGGTCTAGTCAAAGAATACATTAACATTGTTATTGAAGACTAAGACTCCTCACCTTAACATACGTCTCATAGACTTCAGTGAAGAAGTTCTTGATTCCATCTTCGTTCTTGACATCATGCAACATGATGAACCTCATTCCTGATCATAAGTTGAGGATAGTAAGGACAATGCTGACCTCTCAAAAACTGATAAATTATTAAATGAACTAGTTGCTTTTTCATATTAAAAAAAACAAAAAAAAACTCATAACGTATGTAGTTACATTGTATTTGTATAGTTATTAGTAGCACATGCTTTTCTAATCACAAACTACTAGGTGTAGATCTACAGCTACGATACATTTTCTGGTACAATTTTTTCAAAAGTTTTAAAATCCCAACTAATTGATAAAAATGTGATTCAGTGTCAATTCAAAAGAAATGACGGACTACATTTAGTGAAGCTCAATATAGACACACGGCTCCATGACTACATCTTCAATGTCGCTACTACAATGCATGAAACTTGTAGGCCTACTTGTACTTCTAAAGCAACTCATAAGTAGTGGTGTATGTATATAATTATTTATAAGTAAGAAAGAAATAACAAATGGCAAGAATCTGGTAATAAAAGAAAGTATAGTGGTAGCCCAAACATCACAACCCATGTCAAAATTAAATAGTAGAAAACAGCTTAGTAAAGATTTCTTATGCTGGAAAGGATACGACCTGCCGTTACAAATGCAGAAACAAACCATTCGTTGAATTTGTCCACTATCTTCAGGTACATGTTATTGGTAGACCACATCTGTTCATCCACAAGATCAAGGGCGGCATGGGCTATGAACTGGTTCAAGTGCCTGTGGTCATCTCTCTGCAATAGTAATAATTTTAAAAAGTGTACGATAAACTGTAGATGATTTCATAAAGACTAAGTTTTAAGTTGAAGTGAATGATACCATTTGTACACATTTATGAGAGATCAATTAGTTTCACAGATTTTAGCTTAATTTTTAAAAATAATGGTGATACACTGGGCGTATTTAACATACATGTATATTTCCAGTATTTTGATTATACAAAGCGACCATTGGTACATTATCAGAGTCAAAAAGCAAAGTCTACCATGTTCACCTTTTTCTTTCTTCTTGAACTCTTTACCCACTTTATGTGTAATTAATCATTTGCTCGGGATATACTAATAATGGTGCATTCCTAAAGCACAATAATTGGCAAATCCCATAAATGTATTAATTGTAAGAATCACCATCATTGAAAAGATAAAACAAAAGGTACAGTATAACTATATAATATATATAACAAACAATGCCATCTCAAAAACTATGATATTGAATGATAGTGTGTTTACCATGAACTACAAGGATAATAAAAAATAAAACTACATTGTATTACCTTTTCACTTGCTTTGTTTGGTGGTGAAAATTCCATCTCATAGACTGGGTTGTCATGATGACCGACAACCACAAAGTAATAGTTGCCTGCCATACCTAGAACGTAGAATAGAATACAAAACAAGAATGCTTTTTACTATTAAATCTATTTTTCCTGTTCACACATATTCATAAACACTAAGTAGTAAGTGCCTGTTTGATGAGAGAGAGAAAGAAGAGGAGAGGGAGGAGGAAGAGAGTGTGTGAGGAGAGAGAAGAAACAATGCAATTATAATAATTATAATATGAAGCAGGATGCAAAAAAAGTGTAGCCTATTTGGTTATCCAAGCCTACTAATATGAGTGTTTGTGCAAATTGTCTTGAAAGTTAAAAAGACAAACTTTACATGTAATGATAATGATGTACAGTAGAACCCACATAAGTCGACATTGCTGGGACTATTGAAATCACGTCGAGTAAAGAGAAAGTCGACATAAGAGTACATATTAAGAGTTTGCAGCAGGTTTGGAGGGGAACAAGGGAAATTACTTTGTACCTCCCCACCCCGCCCATGCCTTCCACCCCACTATCCATCCTCTTGCTAGGCCGCACGCTGTTATTTCATTGACTGTAATTCACTCCGGGCCCATCCTTCTTTTCACCAATGCACTCGGCTTGGCCCTGGAGTTCTTGATGAGCCTATCGGTTCGTGCTATTGTGACTATTTATGTCACTTTGC
>JAUELK010162214.1:0-11157 GCA_031471215.1 Gastropteron pacificum
AGAATTCATCGTTGCTGGCGTACGGGTGGAATCCCACCCAGGACGTAGGAATATGATATGTCAAACACGACGTACGGTGAAGGTTAAACTGTGATCGTTGCATAAGAATTTTTTTATTAAGACATGTTTGTATTTCAATAACATGTAAAGATTTGGATAAACCAATCTCAAACTTGATTGAACTTCTGTGCATTTACTTACAGTGCACCGGTTCATCAGTGTCAAGGAGTTTGACATATAATAATAATTATAGATAGCATTTATTTTATAATGTATTTCCCCACTCTACAGAAAGCTCGAAGTCGAGACTTACAGCCCTTATGACCCTGGCAGACCTAATTCATTCCACAGCCTTCTCAACCTCATGGAAGGCATACATGTACTAATAGTGCTGCCTGGTTGGCGCCCATACCAACATACTGACATCATCTTTCAGTCTATAGTCATGTACCCTTTTTTACACCCGGTTGAGGTGAGAAAGTCACTCACTTCTCAAGTTCATTTTACTTAGTGTTCAAATTGTTTTAATGTGTAGATGTTTAAACCTTTTTCTTCCTTCTCTTTGTTTGCTTAGGTTGGCGATGTGAAGGCACTCCCACTGCCCATGGCCTGCACCCTGACCCAGTTCCAAGAGGGCAACAAGTACCACTTTGCCGTTAGAGCTGTGGACAGATTTGGGCGCTACAGCGTCTTCAGTGATCCCGGAACTATTTTCCTGGAACCAAAGTGAATTCCCTTAGTTTTGGTGGTTGATTCTTTTCCGGACTTTTACTAATTTGTAACTGACTTTGTTTATTATGGGCATTTTATTTTCTCTGTCTACTTTGATATTGTGGAATAATGATAGCCGATTTTTATAGCGCTTTTTTACAGCATCACCTGGTCAACCGTTACAGAATATTAGTTATTAATGACCTATGGAATCGGGAAAGATATTTTTTTATCCTCAACTTTTCTAATATGTTGACAATTTGTGTGAAGTCATTAGCGTAGCCTCAACAGTAACATGGGTAGAGTAAGACTGGTTTTCCCCTTTGGTTCATTTCTGTATATTATTAGTATTAAAAACAAGAACTTCTTCGTAAATCATACTGGTGTCCATTTGCATGCTTCTAATAGTAATACCATTTCAGTTTTGATTCTGTTTCTTGGTAAATAAAACAAAAACTAAACAAAATACACAAATTATCAAAGCAAACCCCACCGAATTGCAATAACTGAGAAATTAGCCTGAAAGATATTTGTTTTCCCCAAGAGACCAAAGTAGTAGTTTAGAGAACTGGTCTCTATAGCATTTTATGATTAACAAAAGCCAGCCCAGATATTTTCATTTTCCCTGGTGCATGATAAACTACAACTCAGATCATCAAACATGATGACAGGACTCAGTTTGAAATGATGTATATGACACTTTTGATACTTGATACACTCTACTCATGATACAAGTCGTGACAGATCTCTTTGATAGATTGTTGACTTCTATTGGGATGTAGGAATATGTGGGCGGGTATCAGTGTTAATTTTAGTATTGAAAATCTCTTACCCCTTCTTGAAATTCAGAGCTTCAATCAAAGTAGGCCTTTCTTTCTTCATCCTTATAAGCGACCACAATCAGCAAGCTGATTATTCTGTCACTGTAGGGTAGGGGGTGATAGGGTTGAATTTTGAATTTTGGTAGACTAGGACCGCGGCTATGACTGGCCTATTGACTGAAATTTATGTTAACCCTCATGCATCACATGGGAAAAAGTTTTTGTTGTTTAAATGACAGTTTCAGTTGTTTCTTCTGTCAATTATCCAATTCATCATCAATGCATTGCTACAGTTTTCAAGTTTGTATTTTGTATCCTGTTGGTTGACAAAGACAATCATCTGAAAGGTTGTTTTCTTGCATGATGCAATATCCCCCTCAATGCACTTTGTGAATTGTTTGTTACATTTTCAAGAGGTACTGTAATTATTGCAATAAAGCTTTTAATAAACTAGGTGACCCATTGATAAACTAGTCTCAATGTGTTTTTGAACCATTCCACAATCTTTTGGGACATAATGAGTTTAAGAATGAAAGAGAGAGAGTGTGCAATGAATGTATTAATATTAATGGAATAGTCCTTGGTGCAAATTGATTTCTTGTGAGGTTACGGACTACGAACAACCATGTCATTGGTAACTTGATTCCAAGAACCTTCTGATAGAATTCTCCATGTCATTGTTGTTGTTGTTCGGGTTTACGTCTGCTGTCTCTCAGTCTATGTATGGTTAGACGGAAATAATGGGATGAAACATTGGTGAGAAGTAATAGACCCCCAAATTCTTAACCTTTATCATTTATCAGGTTATACTTTTTAACTTGGAGGCAAAATACACGATAAAGTGACTAAGAGAAAACCATAAGAATTCTTTTGTTGATACAGTATGTACTTCTTATAACACATCGCTTACTTACACTTACACTTGGCCAAATGTAAATTGTTTTCAAATAAGGTTGAATGAGGGGCTGCCAATAACATTTTGACGATGTTTAAATACTATGTTTATGATGAAAGTGTATTGGAATGTATTGTATTTGTCAAGTTTGAGAGTATTTGAATTGTGTTCATTTGTATTGGATTCATATTTGAATTTGAAGTTTGTTTTTGTGTATGAAACATGACCAATGTGAAGATTCTTAAATGGATTGGATTGAATGAAAACAAGTTTTGCAAATTTGTAAGCATTTGACATTATCATTCATCAATAAACTTTAAACAATGAATGCTGTTAAAGCATTATGTTTCTACAAAGAACTTGCAACGTCTTTCTTACCCTTTATTTGTACCAGTGTCTAGATTCTATTTAATATGATGTCATGCATTATTTACGTTTATTTATTTTTAAAATCTAAGAAGACTGGCTGGCATAGACATTTATCAAGTGGTGAGGTAATATCTACTACGTACGTGTATTTTATGCAATGATTACTTCATGTATGATGAGGTAACTACATATCATACATGTATTTGTACAAGAAATAAAAAAAACAAATTTACAGTAAATCTAAATACTCCCATGAAGAGTAGTAGCATTGATGAAAGAACTTTATTAATCATATGTATATAGAATAACACCAAAAAGGGAATGGACTCTGAAATAAAAAGCTTCATCCAACCCACAGTCCACTATGTTACCAAATACATGTCAGTACAACACATCATGTGTACATTTCACACCATGCAGCAAAGCAATGACAAAAGACTGCTCTTCTACTTCTACTTCCTGGATTAGAAATACATGTTAAGTTATTTCAAACTAGTAAAACAAAATCCCAAATCGATTAAGATTCAACAAACCTACTGACCTGCTGCACTAAATTCAGGACCAAAAAAGTCTCACCCATTGTATAATAGTAATAGTAATATGAAGGTATACAAAAAAAAGAAAAAAGGAAATTGAGGACGATTAATTATTGACCCCAAAACTAAAAAAAAAAATATACTAAAATATGTATTGCTGGAGTCAAGATGAGAGATTTCCAATGAATGTTGGAACACTTGGACCATCACAAATCCACTCGATCATCTACATGTAATTCTATAAATAAATCAAAGACGAACAAGACTTGATGAAACAAACAATGAGTACTGAGTCTGTGTATAATAATAATATGGTACTTTTACTACTTCCTTCCCAAACAGAGAGGAATCACAAAACACTATTGAATTGTACATCATGTATACAACTTTTTATACACACTGTGAGAGGAAAAGAGGTGGTCTTGTTGAAAAGTCTGAAAAAAAATTTCTAAAAACAAAAATCACTGTCAACAATAGATCTATAGGCCTACTATTATGTGGGTATTCTTTAACTTTAACGATTGAATTTCATTAAAGTAGTACTAGTACCGTAGAGTAGAGTCTTCATGCTCCTATCAGATCCTATAATTTAGGAGGTGGGACGGGTGGATAGCCATACTAAGATAAATGAACTTTGTTATATAAACTGCCCACATAACCCATGTCTGGATTCCCTGAAATGAAGATTCGAACCAGGGTCACCTGCTTGGAGACCAAACCAGTTAGGCGAATGAGATAACTGAGGTAGCACTAGTACTAGTAGCAGTAAGAGGAGTTGTAAGTGGTGAAAGTAAAACTACAAACAATATAAAAATTTGTTTACCAGAGATATATATGTCCTACAGAAGAATAGTATAGAATGTTCTCAACACCTACATGAATGCCCATGGTAGTTTGAGGGAAGTCTTGTTTCAGACAAGTAAACTGAGTTCTGGGAATGATAGATCTAGATCTAGTTAGTAGTTAAGTGCTACATGTACTACATGTAGAATACTGATTTAAATTGGGTGTTTTCAGGAGACTAGTAGACTGAGTTCTGGCAATGATAGTGAAGTACTACATACTACTACATGTAACATACTACATGTAATAGTATACTGGTTAAATTGGGTGTTTTCAAGAGGTAGGAGTCAGTGACCTAGGAGCTACAGAAGCTGGGCTCCTTGCTGTATGTTAAATCTACAAAAGGAAAGTTGTTGACAGGTTTGATTGAACAATCGTTATGTACCTTGTCACATGACGAAAATGCTGTCACTGTCACACCACCTGAAAAGATAAGACTGATTGATAAGCTGTGCAATGATGACACTTGCTTTACTTTTACTGATACTGATGATAGTGATACTGATACACACACTGTACTGATAGCGACACAAACATGGTTTAAGATACATTTCTTTGCAGCCTTCACAGCAATATGATACATGCACTAACCACTACACTCCTTGAATTTGAATGCTTGAAGTCCGAGAAATCAACAATCAATGAGTGGGTTTTTTAAAATAGAAATACACGTCTGAATCATGCTAAATGCTGCAATCATTAAATTCTGACCAGTGTAAAAAAAGTCTAAAGTATACAATGCTAATAACAGTCTTATGCAAACAAAGCTAAAATTCTATCAAAGTGAAAGAGACATGCTAATGCTAAACTCTCGTGTGCGGGTCATTTCGGCGATGATTTCCTGTAAAACATTGTAAACTGTATAAAAATGGTCACCAAATTTTGATAACAAAATGTCGTCATAAATTCATGATTACACTTTAATTACCGTATATGATTTAAAAAAAAGATTCTTGACTATTATAAAACACCGGATAGCAAGAAAGAACTATGATATTTTGTAAGAAGAAGGAAAAGACATGCCTGAAACTGAAATCATGTCACACAAATAATTGTCAGAAACGCATTTTTTTCCTTTATTATCTCGACGCTTTTTACGTCCGTAGTAGAATAAAAGAAGGTGCTTTCAGAGTGATATTATGTAGAGTTACATATTATGGGCTTCGACATCACATCAGCATTCACACAATAAAACAAGCTTTTTAAGTGAAGTGAACAATAGTAATTGTAGTACAATGTAATAAAAATGTGTTAGAAACAAACAAACAATAGCAAAACTCAACTCTGGAGGCTCGGCACCAATTCTGGTTCTTTTGTCAACCCCCCACTTTGAGCTTTTTGTGAGTACCGTACCGGTAGCAGCACAGACCCTAGATTCTATGCACAGATGGGACACTTGGCTATCTTAGCGTTGCTCAAACGAGCTTGTCCGGTGTGTACAAACAGCTTATAACGATACAAAAGATAATAGGAAAGTATGAGTAAAGCTCACACACATTAGTCTATACTATACCTCATTGTTAAAAAAAGCCCTTCTGTTGTGTATTAATATTAAGATTCTAAAAGATGGACTGGCCAATGGGAATGTCTCTTATTCATCATGTAACCCAAAATTCAAAGCCCACATGACCGTCCATATTATATAAACACAACAAAGCAACCTTGTTCTTGTTCATAGTCATAAAGACTAAAGGAGCTTCCGTTTAAGTTGTGTTATTGGCTTGCTTTACAAATGATATGATCAAGGTATAGATTGATCAACAAATACGCTACATCTGAATCTGGATCTAGATTATTTATTTGGTAGATCTAGAGGTTACCGAAATCTGTTCAACTCTCTAGGAGTCTACGCTTCCTTCATCATTCCACACAATGGAAGCTTGGTTGAAAAGTGATGTAAGATCAGTTCAATGTGATGCACTTTTTTTTCTGAAGTCATGTGAGTTGAAACAGTCATGTGATAGTGATAAATAGTTGTCAAGCCCCTTGTTTATAGCAGCAATACTATGGGCCCAATAGCTCAAAATAAAACCCACAATGTCACCAAGAGACCCACAAATGTATGCCGCAAGAAATAAATACTTACTACCGAGGAACTGACCTGAGGCCTCAAGTCTGAACCAATAACATCATATAATAATAATAACAGATAGCATTTATATAGCGCTTTTCCCCGCTTTACAGCCACTATAATCAAGTAAGATAGCGTCAAATTATTATACTTTCAAACCAGGAAATCAATAATGATTCTAGAAAAAAGATGGAGATCAAACTTGATACTACAAACAAAAATTCACAGTAAAATAATCAAAAAATGAGCAAGTGGAATAAACACAGAAACTGAAATGGATCTTGAATAAACATCAGAAACAAATGAAAGCTCAACAAGAGAACAAACAAATAAATGAAACAAAGAGAAAAGACCCATGACAGGTCAATTAATTAACTTTTTATGATCAAAAGAACACCCTGAGTGTTTCTAGAAAGAAGTAGTTGGAGTTTGATTTTTACACCCCTAACAACATAGTTAGATTCCTGTCGTAAAGTCATAAAGAGTTATAAGGATTTAAAAATTGTTTTTCGAATACAGAAGGCTCATTTGAAAGCCCAGTGCATGTGTAGAGGAAACAAATACAAATTTGTTCAGACCTGACCTCTTAATCAACAATCATGTAGTCCCTACTTATTAAGACAAACTCCTTCAATCCAAAAACTATTTCAACAGTACTTTACTAAAGCAAACTCTGAAAAGAAGTAAAAAAGACACAAGAATTGAAGTGGGTGAAAAGAATAAACCAGAACAGATTTTTGTCTTTGAATCTTTGAACGAAAAAAAAAAAAAAATCAATGAACAATTACAGATATTGCAATGGAAAGTTGATATCGGTAATTTAATTTGTATAATACAAATAAAGTAATAATCAAGAGAAAAAGAAATTCGGTGAGCAAGTGCAAGGAAGACATGCTGTAGTGATGGTTCTCTGCTTACTTTTTATTTCTGTTTTGCTTTGTTAAGACTTGACCATATTGTGTTAGAATAGGCGAGTAATCAAGTTAACCAGACATTGAGCAAGGAGCAAAGAAATGACAATAATATGATGTGGAAAATATGTATTCCACATAACCCTGTCTACCGGGAACCAAGAAAAACTATTTTACTTAAAATTAAAATCAAATGCTAGAATTCACAATTATTTCACATTCTGTGGTGCAGTCGATATGGACAAAACTAATCTCATTAATCGAGGAGTTTGGTTGAAACATTAAACAGGAGAACAATAGTGTAAATATACACAGAGGCAGTTTTTGATATTACAAAAATACAAAACATATTAATATTAAACTGTTTATGGACACAGGGCAACATTCATTGACTAGATATGTTACAGTATTTTTTATTAGAAAATCATAAGATACGTCCTGTACAAATGAGAGCCTATGGAGCTTTACCCAGAGTTTTGGAAAAGGAATATAGAGCAGACGACAGCTTTCAAAAGAATCTCTGCAAAAAGTACTACAGTTACAACATTAATGATTGCCAAGTTCTTCTTGTTCTTGATCGTTCGTTACAATAGTGAAATTTCAAAGCAGGTTTTCTGGCCCATTGCGGCTCCGCATGCTACACGGTTGCCAGACATTCAGACTGCATTGGTGCATTCAATACACTTTGTCAGGAGCAGACAAGCTTGAGCAACGTAATCATAAATCTGGGCCAATACTTGTACTACAAGTAATTAATTTAGTGATTAACTTCAAACATTTGTATTACTAATATTACTATTCCAGTGCTTAGTAACAACATGCTTTGTAATGTATAAAACAACATTCTACAGCGCCTTAGAAGAATGAAAGACAAGAAAGCGACGCTACTCTTGTTGATTCTTCCCTAGGTACAAACAATGTTGAAAAATCCTTAGAAGCGGTACCTTGAAAATGTTCTGTCATTTTCGATTCAAGCAATTTCGCCATGTCAACAACTGTACCCCCACAGTTTTACTTCCACTATCACATGGAGATTGTTCATTTACTGAATTTCTAGAGAGCGGTGTGGAACTATCGCTGTGTTATTGGTGAAAGTTTCTTTATGACCATTTGTCCAGGTATAACGTGATTCATCAAACAAAAAGCCACAATGACAGCTTTGGTGAACTGAAAAGGATGAACAGGGCAAAGGGTGGGATATTGTGGAAAGACAAACTTGTCATTGTTGGCTTGTCTTTTGTTCCATGACGATGATATGAGAGAGCTCAAAATTCTTGACTTGGGCCATTCAAAAAAGTAAACTTTTCACTGTTATTGTCACACTTTCTTCATCCCTTTTCAGGGAAATTTGCCTTGGTGTTATGAGCTCCGCTTTTCACTGAAGCCAACAAGCAGTCGCCACAGAGCAGCGCATATCGGTCATTTGAAGTCCATCCGACCATAACATACTGATTCTCTTTTTTTTAGCAAGGACCTGCTACAGACATTTAGAAAGGTTGAATGCCTAGAAAAAGGCAAGCTTAGCAATAAGGAATTACGCAGATGAAAAACTGAATAAGATCTCTGTCATCATACTCAATCAAAGTTTACTCACATTTTTTTTCTTAGTTTAAATCTAGAATACTACACTTAATCTAGAAGACATTCTTTGCTGTATCAAAATCTTGCTGTAAAAACAAACCAGAAGTAAAAGTCTGAACATGCCGCAAAAATCTTATCCAGTGAAAGTTCATAGGTTACAATATCTACATTGAAAGCCCAGTAGAAAAAAAAATCTTACATTTTTTTCTGGTGTGTAAAAAGAACCAACGAATTCTCGTTCTCTACAGAATTGTTTTTTTTTTCATCACTTCACATGAATGTTTGTATAGGTGCACAGTGAAAATTCTAACAACTAATTTATCTGCGTTGCAGTAAGAGAAGAAGCTGGCTTGATGATAAGCTCGCTACAACCTGTGACCACAGCTCTAGCATTGTTCCACTAGTAAATAAATGCTATGTAAAAGTGATGTTTTAAAACTGTTTCAATCTACGGCTGGCCAGCTTCAACTGGAGGCCTCCGCCTGTTCCTGGTCAGCACAAGTCCTCTCCTCCACCTCCTTGGTTGGGCCGCTGGCTCCATCACCAGCCTCACCGGCTCCCTCCGTGCTCACAGCCAAGGCTCCAACCTCACACACCACGTCCCCACTCTCCTTCAGGCTTTCAATCTCCGCAGGGGAGATCTGCTCAAAGTCATCGCTGGATTCATCACCATCATCGTCTTCTTCATTTTCATCATCGTCGTTGCTCACATCCTCAGCTTCGTCGTCCGCATCCCGTCCTGCGAGCTCAAAGTCCCCCATGAACTTTTTGATTTCGTCCTTGATTTCCTCGTGATGCCTGAAAGGAAGAAATTGGGATCTAAAGTACAACAGAATTAGACTTGAGACATGACCTAATGGTACAAGAACTGATGTCAACAGGACACTACACGGCCACAGAGAGGACTTGATAAAAACAATATCCTTTATAGAAAAAAACAGGACTGGCATTATAAACAGTGAAAGCAGAAGAAGAAAAGGAATCTACGAAAAATAACTGAAGAAACTTGGACGGAGTGTAAATGAAAAGAAGTGACCACAAAGACTTGGGAGGAGTCAATGCAAGGCTAATTGAACATTGATCACAAACCAAAGGAGCATGCCTGTTCCTACATTTCACATAACAAATACTGATAACTGATGTCTATGATGACAAAAATAACATGGGCCAATACATTTCTTAATCAATGTTTAAAAAAAATGTAAATGTCTTAGATCTCTACCCTAGAGCCTTGAGAGATGAAAAAAGTGTGAGATCTTTGTTGTCCACAGGATATAGACCTACGTAGGGGTGATCTTATGAGGACAAAAATACAACTCTGAAGTTCCGATAACCAATGGTGAAATTTTGAGTGCTAAATAGGTAATTAACATTTGTGAAGATTGCAATATCAATAAGCATGTCTATGGATGCCATTCAGTACAAAAATGAAACAACACATATAATCTAAAAAAAGAAAAGATCTATAACAAACCAGACACCCTCAATATCATTATGCTCACCAAACTTGGTCGCTGGTAGCAGACTCGGTGATGCCCATCATCTGCCCATCTCTAAGCAACAGAACGACTTGGAAAAGCTTGTTGGTGGAATCGTCATGCTCTTTGACCTGTACATCCTCAATGTCCCCCATACGGACCAGCACTGGTTGGAAGAAATACACAATAATAATAATAAATAATAATAATAATAATAATAAATAATAATGATAATAATAAGTGTATTTTATAACATGCACTTTCCCCACTGGTTGGAATAAATACACAGTAATGGTTGATTTGTGTTTTTAGAAAATTGTTATGTTAGTGAACAAATGCATTGGTATTGGTAAAGAGAAACACAAACATACGATTTGCTTTGCAAAGAGCATTTAAAAGAAATGTTAACATATGAAGGGAGGGATAAATACATAATAACGGTTCATTTTGTTGAGCAAAATGTTGATACGATATGTTAGCCAATGAATGCAATGGCAACGACGACTACAACATTTATTTTATTTTGTGTTGATGTATATGATAGCACTGGCAGTGACAAATTTGCATAATTTCATTTACTTTGTTGAGAAAATTGTTGATAGGATACATGTTTAGTTAATAATGCACTCGTAGAGACAAGCATAAACATAGGATTTCTTTTGTAGAGAACATGTCAAAGACAATTGAACACATAACAGCACTGGAAGGCATATAATGTTTCACTTCAATCTCAATATCGGGCATACATCAGAGCAAATATGAAGAACACTTTACCAAAATTACAATGGAGATGTTCAAAGTTATATTGCATTTTCAGAATATTTTGTATATTAGGGGGTTTACTACAATTTTTGGTTCTAAGTCGAAAAAGGTGTTCACACCCAAAGAACCCTAAAAACCGACCTTAAATAAACCATTTGGGGGGGGGGGGGGGGGGGGGG
>JAUELK010162325.1:0-11157 GCA_031471215.1 Gastropteron pacificum
AGATCATTCCGAGACAGTTTACCGATTGTGTGGCGTCAAACATTGTTAGACGATCGGCACGCCAAAATTCAAGACCATGTAAAGTGCCAGAAGGAACTACCAAGGAATTTAGGAATTCCTATTTCGTAAAGTCTGCGGATGATTGGAACAACCTAAGTGACAACTACATACAGGCGGGATTTCAAAATCTATCCTGCCCGAGTAGTGAAATCTAATATATAAGCGCACACCCCCCCGTTGGCAAAATAGTCCAGTATAGGGCTCCGTCAATGTACCAATCCTGATCCTGAGCCCCTTACTGACACCCTTGGGTGGTTCCGCTATTATATTGAACAAAATATGCTGAATATCGTGTTTGATCGCGATTCTACATTCATCCAGGGCTTCCTAAAAGTCAGCCATTTTGGACAATGCCAATATGGTGGCTGTGGAAGTTGATTTCCTTGGCGCCTATCAGAAATCAGAAGATTATTATATTAACAACATGTGTGCTAAGTTTGGTGCTTTTAGAAGAATTGGAAACAATGTTTCAAAGTAACAATGAAATCGACAATAAAATGTGCAGATTTTACCCCAAATAGACTTCATGTCGACCTTCTTCTTCTTCTTCTTCTTCCAATTATGACTGCAGCTTCATATACAGAGGACTTTTGCAATCACGCAATATGACTCAGTCTGTAATGCTTATGCCTTGAGGGGACAAATGGCCTCTAATTGACAAACGATGTGGGTATTGGATTCCTTGGCTATGGAGCCCCCTGAAAAGATGTATTGCACATGCTTATTGTCTTTCTAGATTTGTATCTCTGTGATTTCTGTCCTACCCCTTGGCGGCCATATTGGATCTTGCCAATATGGCGGTCTCGGAAGTCAGTTTTCTTGACGCCCATAAAAAATCACAAGAGTATAGCCTGGACTGCTTGTGTGTCAAAATTGGTGCTTTTAGAAGATTTTGCAGCAAATGACCCCTTTTTGTGCCTTAACAGACTCCACTTATATGTCTGTTTTGTTCAACTCATTAGGGAAAGTCAATGATTTACTTTGTGTTTCAGACAGGTTTTACAATTATTTATTTTTGATTACTGTAAATTTCTAAGTACTGCTAATCTATGTTGATATGATAATGGTTGTACTCCAACAGATATTGTTGCAACTCTGTCTAAGTTGCTCAAAAGTGTTGTGATGAGGATCACAGAGGAAAAGTTGTACTTCATCCTGTCAGAGCACATTGGAGAAGGCGGAGCACAAATTTGGTGTGAACTTCAACAGGTGATTTTTACTTCTTTGCTGATTTTGCCCCTTCAAAATGACAATGAAACAATCGTCTCGGTCAAAAAAGGTTGTTCTTAGATCATTTTGAATTGGGTTTACACACCCCAGGTCATGGTCATTTAAGTGGTGGGACACAACATCCGTCTCCGATAGGACGGGTGGACAGCAATATAAGCTCCCCCCCGAGAGGATTTTGAATCTGGGTCACCTGCTTAGAGACCAAACAAGTTAACCTAAAGTGTTACAAATTTGGCCACTGCACAGCCCTGAAAGTAGTTTGATAGATCACCATAATAAGTGAAGCCTTGAGTCATAGATTTGAATTGATCTGATAGTTTACTGCTTATTGGAACTGCTTTAAAGATTGGTTGTTTTAAGCGCGGAACACCTGACAGACCTAAATCATTGAACAAGTCAAGTCAAGTCTGATGTGTAGGAACCCAATATAATGTATTCCACAAAGTCAAAGATTTGCATTGAGCTGTCTTATCATTGTCACATTAAAGTGAATTGGTATGTAATTTCTATGATCAGTATTACTATTGTTGTTTGTATTTTTAAAACCTTTATTACAGAGTCATTTCTTTGATGAGTATGCCATGGATGGAGTGAGTGCTGAGGCCAATGAGATCTACCTTGAAGTACACCCAGACCTTTTGTTACGCTCTCTCAAGACATCTCAGGCAGCAAAATGGCTGAAAATAAAGCTGACCAAGAAACACTCACCATGCCTCACTCTTGAAATAGATCTGGTACGTAAAGTGGTCACCAAGTAAACTACATTATAGTGTTAGTTAAGCAGGAGATCGTTTTAGGTTTGTAGTGATTTTGGGTACTCTATCATGGCTAGAAATGCTTCTATTCAGCTGATGTTTGGACTTGCAGTGTAGACGGCTGTTGTTTTTTATGTTGCAGAGTGCATTATTGCAAAAACGTATTTAACTTTTAGAGAAAAACGTGTCTCATACGTTTCTATGCTACACCATTTCTAGTCCTTCGATGTAGTTTATGATAGTGACTTTGTAGGATATGTTAGTTTGTGTTTTATGCATACCGGACACCCAGTTGGGTCTTATTCTTATGCACTTACAGTAATGTCCAAATACAAAGACATTAATAGGTTGAATTATATGACTTGGTTAGGACTGGTTAAGAGATGTAATAGGTCCTGTTTGTTGTGTTTTGTTTGTATTTTATGGTTCAAGTCGAGCTGGACCTTAAGATTACTCAGGAGCTTGTAGTGAGATAACTAGAGGACTATATTGTCTTGTTTGTATGTCTATTCAGAATTGTGAATATTACTGTTCAGATTAAAGAAGGAAAAGTCAGCAAAGAGTCTGTACTCATTTAATAACGAAGATGTTCATGGCTATTTTAATATCACATTTCAGCCCAGCTCCAGTAGTCACCAGAGACTTGTAGTGCATGATGTGCCAGTCTCAGTCGTTTCACAGAAACACTGGCCAGACTTTTCGGAACCAGAAATGCCCAACTTTGATGTAAGTTACACTTGTACAAATGCAAGATAAATGATGACATTTACAATAGGAATGTGTTTATAGCATGAACTCTGGACATATTCAGCTAGCTGAGAGCTTTGCAGCATCTTATATGTTCATTCTGACTGAAATAATCTGAGATGAAATGCTCTGGGCGTCTTTTATCAAAAATTGCAAGGACAGAGCGTTACAGAAAGTCCTTTGTACCAGCATAATATTCATGAACGCAAGATGTGTGAATGTGTGAGTGAACAAGTGAGAATAAGACATCATGATTGTTTTTAATGTAGCATTATTGTATTGTTTCAGGTATTTTTTTTACTTCATATGTGTTTGTCACTGTCCCATATACACCGACATGAGTTTCCCTTAAGTTTATCTTTTCTTATCTTGTCTTATCCAGATCAACTTACTTATCACTACTCGTGGCCACGGAACTCACTGTTGATGCTCGTGGCTTCAAGGCCTTGTCAATTGACTTTGATTGTATTTGGTGTCAAAATCGGGAAATCTTGATCTATCTGATATATTATTGATCCCACATCTTCTAAAAAATACATGTAAACAATAACAAGTTGTCATACGTTATTCTTGAAAATGCAAATGCTCATTTGACTTTCCATCATAAATTTGATGTACATGTATTTTGGTATTCTACTTATCCCACTTTTGTCTTAGTACAGCTTCACATTGCCGTAATTATTTTGTAGAAAGATGTTATGCATTGTTTCGTCAAAGCCATGTTCATCCACTGCTGGATGTTGCCCTCCGCTCTTGAACTTCACTGCTCTCTCAATATGTCTGTCTGTGGCCATTTATTTCCTCCTCTTATACTTTCTTGTCTTGTAGTTTTCCAATAGAAGTTGATGAGTGAGATTTCTGTTTTGCAGGTCAGTATTGCCATGCCCCAATTGAGAATGATGAAAAACGTCATAGACAAAATGAAGAATCTCAGCAATTATGTGGTATGTCATCCGCTAAGCCATATTGTAGTTTGTCTACACAAGCGCTTTGAGCATGCTGCAAGGCAGGGTTAAGTGCTATATGCTTTACAATTTATGAATGTAATTAAAGGCTAAAATTGTTATACCTTTCAGTTGTGTATACTGTATATGAATATGATGTAATCTTTATTTAGTAACTCATTGGGTGATCTAGTGGTCAACATCAGAGTTTTTTCGTATCCACCACAAGGTGTACTCTTGGATAACAAAAAATAATTTGTCACCCAGGTGTTAAAGGGATACTTGACTATAGACTGAAAGATCTTGTCAGTATATTGGTTTGGGCGCTGATCAGGCAGCACTCCCAGTATGCCTCCCAGGAGGTTGAAATAGCTTCGGAATGAAACAGGTCTGTGGGGGTAATAATATGCTGTAAAGTGCATTGCGCTTATAGTAGAAGAATGAGAAAACACACTATGTAAATCGGCTATTATTATTATTATCTTTCTTATTCTTATTATTATCATATATTATACATCACACATTCTTCTATTTTGTTGCATCTTGCAGACAGTGTCAGCCAACCAGAGTGGGGAGATGAGGATTTCTGTGGAGACTGACATGGTGTCCATCAACACTCACTTCCAGGGACTGTGTAACCCTACCTGGAGTATGTCTGACTTCTAATAATAATAATAATAATAATAATAATAATAATAATAATAATAATAATAATAATAATAATAATAATAATAATGATATAATAATGATGATGATAATAATAATAGTAATGAAGTTTATTTATATTATGAACCACCCACTCCCCTGGACTACAGAGCTCAAGGCGGGGTACACTTTAAAAACATATTACACACAATGCATGCAGAAATGTAATACAATGTACAACACAAACTATTTAGAGTAATTAGAGTTTAGCACAATATCAATAAGAACACATTTTTTTTATTTTTAGTTCCAGTACTTGCTTATTAGATATGTTTTACACCCCTATTGATGGTCAACTTTGTTAATTCTTTTACCTTTACACAAGCATCAGGGCTACAGAAAATGTTGTGACATACACATGGTTCAATCCTAAATCATGACTGCAACCATAAATGTCTCAATGTTGTATCAATATTGGCAGTATCAACTCAAAGACTGTATTGCACGTAGCAGTTATCTGGCCCGAAGGGGTCTTGTGATTGCATTGTACAATTGCATGAACAGGGGCAAATTTGAAGGCCTTCCAGTCCCAGGTTGCAGAGCTAGGCTGCTATGGCTCTGTAGGTCTATTAGAGGACTTGAAGAGCGAATAGCTCAAACCATGTGCCTCATCGCAGCAACAACACCTCTATTGACACATTTGGGTAGTGTAAGAAAAAGGACTTACATAGTTAAGTCAATCTGGATATAGCCGTATAAACTGCCCACATGACTTGTGTCCAAAGTCAGTGTCCAGTGACCTGCCTGAAAAGAAGTTATAATCCAACATGTTGTTGTTAACTGTTGTATGTCCATGCTACAGTATAAAGTAACATGTATGGAGAAACAAGGCGACACCTTAGGATTATGACCAGAAGAATGAATACTGAAATTGGTCATTGTACTTTTTCTGTCTATATATCTTTTTTTTTTAAATCACAGAATCGAGAAAGTGTTCTTTTTGAACAGACTTTGATTTTCTGTGAACTTTATGAATAGACCGTTATAGTGTTTTTGAAAAGAACATATAATGTACAACTTGAGTTTTTAGTTTTTCACCCCTACCGACACAGTTAGGTCATGTAAAAGGTGGGATTGATTGCTGCCCACACCACTCATGTCCAGAATTCTCCAGAGGGATTCGAAACCAGTTTGTCCGCAAGGAGACCAAACGTGTTAAGCCAACATGTTCACTGCGCAGCCCACAGCAATGTTTGTTGTGGTCCATGGTTCAACATTATAATTCTGGAGTAAACGAAGAATGGTGCACTTAACAGAAATAATTGTTTTGCTTGTATCAAAATGCTCTTTGTGAATTGCAGATCGTGGTGACGATGATACCTCCCAAAGTGGAAACAACACAGAGGACTTTTCAGCTGCCAGGATAGACATTCGCAGACTTGCTCAGTTCTTGAATGGCCAGCAAGTCAATCCTAACAAAGTCATCTGCAGTGAGTTCAGAATCTTTGATAATTATGACAACAATGAAAGTCGAGTTGTACCTGGGAAGTTGCTAGTATAAATAATGATAGATACAGGATTCACACGTTTTTGAAAATCTCTTTGAAAACAGTACAAAGTGTACCTAGTCTGGTGTCATTTCAGATTTCGATAGATTGTTTACATGACATTACTAACACATCGATACCCTGAACAATGTCTTTGAACATTATTTTTTCATCTTTCCTCAGACATTGTCCACAATCGAATGGCCCACTTCTTCCTGATGCATGATGACGTTTCATTACAGTATTTCCTGCCAGTTGTTTCAAGATGATCCTTGTCACAGATTAACTGTACAAATTCTGTGTATTGGAAAATAACCAAATAGGGAACGATGAAGAGCAAGACGATAGACTTGCCTTGGGTTTTGAACAAATTCATTTGAATTTGAATCACTTGAGATGTGTTTTGACTCTCTATTGCGAAGCAAGGCTTACATCACTTGAAAGTGGCATTGGAACTCAATGAGGAGAGATGTTATGAGAGCAGTTAGAGAAGTGAAGAAAAATGACTGCCAAGTTACGGATATTTTTGCTATCATTGTGTTCAGACACATTGTATTTTAAAGTCCATCCCTCATAACTTCTCCATTCTGTTTTCCATGCTCTCCGTGCCGATTTGATTTGGATTTGAGAGTATTTTCTTATCCACCACAAGGTGTACACTTGGAGAAAGTACTGCTTTGTAAGTGTAAAAAGGGTACCCGACTATAGACAGTGAAAGATCTTGTCAGTGTGTTGGTATGATGAGTACCGACCAGGTAGCACTACCAGTATGCCTCCCAGGAGGTTGAGATGGCTTTGGAATGAAACCGGTCTGTCATGGTAATAATGTGCTGTAAAACGCTCTACAAATGGGCTTTTAGTTTTATTATTGTATCTTGCTCAACATCTTCATGTTGGCAGTGTATAGACACAACGATGAAGTAGTGATAAAAGTTGGGTTATGTATCTCTCCACATTTTCATCTGACCTCTCTCTCACTAGGTATCTGTTTTTTTGCAGCGCTGATATTTCCTTTTTGAAATGGTTGGCGTCCTGTAGAAATAGAAATAAGCTCAATAAATATGCGACTTTTATAAGAAGATGTGTCTTCCATATCTAGTGTATTCATATTCATAGTACAGACATGTGCATTCAAGTAAATGTAAGTTCAGAGAGTAAGTGAAGAGTTTGCTATTGAAACACTTTCTTTGATGTTTGTAATGTTGATGTAAATAAAAATGAATTGTTTCAAAGAAAATAGCTGCTTTTTTATGTTTTTTTAAACTTTTGCTGAATGGACAGAGTTGCTTGTTTAATCTATGCCTGGCAGACATAGGCCTACTTTCCTTGCTGGTTGAAAAAACACTGTTGTCTTCTAGTTGTAGAAGTACAATGTAGTAGTAGTAGTAATAGGTCCAGCAGCCTTTGAGCTTTCGCCCTTCAGCCCAATGCCACATAGTAATATGTGGATGTTTTTTCAAGTTGCTCCAGGGTGCTACAGAGTGTTTGATTATTCTTAATTATTATAATTTTTAAAAAAGCAGTGCTTATTTGTCATACAGTATGGTATAACAAATAAGTAGTAGCCCCTTGTCCGTCATACATACGACGATGAGATCAGTTTGGTAAATGCTAATGGATTGGGGATTTTCCCCTAGAGAATTTTGTTTGACAGGTCCTCCTATGTTGACACTTAGGATGCCCCAAATAGGGGTGTCAGGTCAAAATTCACAGGCAAGTTACAACATCATACACTTACATCAACAATAGGAGTCAAATTTGTTCCGACCTACGCGTGATTGGGTTTGATTCCATATTGTCTGTGATTGGCTGAGAACGCCCATCTCGTGGTGTGACGGATAAGGGCTGCCTTTTAGAAAATCTGAGCTAGAGTTTCTGTTACCTGCAAAGGAAAACACTTCTGCAGACACACTTTTCATGTCATTGAACAATTAAAAGATTGCAGGATTTTTACACGGATTTTTGTATGGGAAATACATGCATACAACATGTTGATAATTTTCACAATAAATTTGATAATAAAGTTGGTGTGTTACGGATGTCCTATGTGCAGTGGTGGAGGTTGAGTGGGGGGACAACACAGCAGGCGAGCCTAGACTAGAGGTCTATCTTTTTTATTGCCGCGCCATACTAACATTGAGCTGGGATTGTCTGCCAGTGCCCGGGCGAGGCAAGGAATTTTATTTCCACAGCATGGTGAGAGTGACACAGTTGGTCTGTTCTTCGCTTTCACTCGTTTTGGCCGTTCACTTTATCCGATTTCCCCATGAATCTGGTTCAAATAAAGTGTGTTCACTTTAGGCGGACTCAACTGTATGTCTGTAATGGATTGAATCTAGTGAACAATCAAAGGAGTATGTATGGCATTTATTGAATCACCAGTATCAATCACATTCACAGAGGAAATATGGTGGACAACACATTTTTTGTCAGCTTCTTTCCACAGATGAAAACATTTCTGAAGCCCACATTATGACTTCATGGTACATGTACATTTTCTTTCTGTTTTAAAAAAAATGTATAAAACAAAGTAAACTAAAACAGGTCCATTCCTTATGCTACAGGTAGGCCTACCAAAGTGGAAAACCATGAAGCAACTGAAAATTGAGTGAGTGTTCACTCTATATGAGTATGAGCTTCCAAAAGCATGAACGATATAGCATATTTCATCACTGTTGGTACCCCCCCCCAAACAAAACAAAATCCATGAAGAGTTGGAACAACATTTTCCCAAACAGAAAACACCTACACTGTACAAAACAAAACGGACAAAGGTCCACACTAGCCTTCAATCTCAAGCTTAAAAGATGAAAAATTGGAAATGTTTCATGTTATATATATCATTAATCACTGTCTATTTATCATTTATTGTCTGTCTTCAAAATCAATGCTATGCTACACATGCAGTTATTATACTGGCCTCAATAACACTTATTAAAATTGAACATTGATGTGCTCCAAATAATTATTATATCTCAAAGTAAAATAGAGTTGTCATAAGAGATATCCTCATAGTTTGTAAAAACAGTGAAAATACTGTTGTTAGCGCTGTGCACTTTCTGACTTTATTACATTGTTATGTATCAAAAAAGTTGTATACATTATATAATATACATCTGTAGTGTACCAAAAAGAGGGTGCAGCATATATGTTTTTCATTGGAAAACCCCCCAACCCAAAAACTAACTAAACTAAATCAATTTCTACTAAAATGCCTCACTATATCTTTCAACAAGCTGTATAAATAAATGTATACACTTACATGCATTACAAATAGGAACAAGGCACAACCTCTTGAAGTGTTTATGTACAGTATATCCAAAACCATAAGGCCAATGAAGAATCAAGGGCTGAGTGTAAAAAATGACTACTGGTATATCCAAATTCATAGTTCTTAGTTCCTTGATTTACTAAGTAAAAGTACTGTAATAAAAATAAACCTGCGAAGTTGTTAAACTGTTAAAACCATTTTCTAAAAAATGAATGAAATCATAGCTTGGATAATTCTCGAAGCAAATAGAATTCACAAACAAAGTAGTACTGAAACTGAATTTTCAGCAAACCATTATTTTCCATAGCTTTGATTTGAGGTGGAAAAGCAATTTTAAAATGATGTCCTGCACTTGTTCATAGCTCTCAATGTTTATCATAATTCATGTACGTTATCTAAATGAGGATTTAATCTTCAGCCTACACATTGTGAATGACATTACTAGTATTGTTATTATTACCATCATCAACATGGGTAGGCTTACAAGTATGGTGGAGCGCCTTCATCTTTATACAATTGTAAGTTCCATTTCGTTGCAATCTAACACAGGTATGTATTTTGAAAGTGATAAATGGATTCCGGGTGATTTTGTTTTAGATTTTGCAACCTCAGTATTAGTGTTAAGATCTTTATGAGCGAAACAAGTTGAATGTTACTATTATTATAGTTATAGTAAGATTAATCACTTCTTGCACTCAACCCTCAGTTTGGGGTTATGAAGAGTAGGGAAGACAATGTAATTCTAATGCTACTATAGTAATTTAGTGCACTATCACACATACACTGACAAGGTGTATAACATGACAGCTACAATATACTACACATGGACTTGGATTGTTAAGTTAAGTAAGGCAGGAGGACCAATCCTCATAGAGTGCTGTACATTGTCCCACCAAAAAGCGTTTTCTGTTATGAGTATGAGTGCCACACATTCAACAAATCGTCCATATATAACATTTGTTTCAACACTCAAATAACTCATTTTCAATGCAGAATTATCACATTTTTAGTTGTACATTTTTTGGGGGATGATGCGAACGTGTAATATTCTCCAAGAGAAAAGCAAAAGCCTTAAGCCATCAGCTTATCTTTTCACATGACTTGGTTATAATTCACTGTCCTTACTTGTTGAAACACGGAACAAATCATGAGAGAGGCAGACATTGAAAACATGGGAATAAAGATAGGAGGCAGTAACATCACAAACCTTTGTTATATACGGATGACACAGCGCTAATGTCAGACAACATCACCAGCATGAAAAGAGTGCTTCACAGAGTTGATAGAGTGGGTGTCCACCTTAATGCCAAGAAAACCGTGCACATCGGAAGAAATAACAGTGAAAAACATTACGAGATACAGGTTAACAAAACAGCACTAGAAGAAGTGAAAGATTTCAAATACTTGAGATCACATAAATCACATAATGGAAGCTGCACAAAAGACATAAAAATAAGAACAGGAACGGCTAAACACAAAATGATCCAACTGAACATCTGAAAAGACAGGAATACCAACAGACCTCAAGATGACCATCCTAAAGTGCCTGATCTGTCCTGTCTTACTGTAGTCAAAGAGGCAGACAAAACAAGACTAGAAGCAGCAGAGATGTGACTCTATAGAAGGCTACTCAGAATAAGCTGGACAGAAAGAAGAACAAATGAAAGTATTCTAAAACAGCTTTGCACCCCCAGACAAATAATCTCTGAGATAAACAAACAAAGGCTCAGATACATCAGCCGCGCAATCCGAAACAAAAGCACAGCCATAATGACATCAGTCTTTCAGGGAAAGACAGAATCAAAAAGAAAACAAGGAAAAACCACCCTAATGTGTATGCAAATGTGTCCATGGTTGTTTGTTTATGAATGTATTCAGAATATTGTGAAACCAATTTACCCTCATGGGATAATAAAGAATCATCTTATCTTAACTTAAATACCAGGACAACACAAACA
>JAUELK010162545.1:0-11156 GCA_031471215.1 Gastropteron pacificum
GTCTGTCGGGGTAATAGTGGCTGTAAAGCGCTTTGAGCTTGCCGTAGAGCGGGGAAAAGCGCTATATAAATGCTATCGATCTATCATCATTATCACCTACCCTAACCAGGCAGTCTACTGAGGAGGTGTAGATGGCTGGCGCGGCCACTCCACCTGGTGTAGCTGTCACTTTCCTCTGGTTCATCATGCGTGTCTGTGGGCACAGGGCGAGGGGGAGGTGGAGGTGGGGGGGACAATTGTGAGTGGCCCAGCATGGCAAGAGGCAAGGGGTGATAGTGAACGATGCAATGGGGTGTGGGGATGACTGCTTTACAACCTTATGGTGACTGACTGAGAAAACTTCTGTTACACAAGCATCTATGTGTTCATTTTAAATCGTAATCGATTTCTTTTACTTTCTTTATTTTTTCTCTCAAATAATTATTGATAATAAATACAGTGGATGATCTTGTTTTTAAGTTGTTGAACAAGTTTAGGCCATATAAAACAATTATGCACTGTTTCAGTATTCATTCAAAATTCTTATAAAATTCATGTTCTCATCTAACTTCTAATTTTAGCAAGAGAAAGTGAAAAACTAAAGAAATTCTCAGATAATACTAGTTCTCCCTATTAATAAGACACAGAAAACATTTCTACACAAACCAAGGAGGACATTGATGTCTTGTTTGTAGGATTGTTAAAAAAAAGAAGAAAAGAAAAGAGGTGTTGTAATGTATTGTTAGGCTATCAGGCACAAGTTATGAGTTATTCACTTTATACTAGTGAAAGCAGAGGAGAGTCTGAAAACCTGAAACTCAATTTAGAAAACGTTGCCACTGCCACTACCACACCTGATTTATGGAAAATGGGTCAAAAAACGTTCTCTCTACTGGAAGACCGGAAAATACCAGAAAATAATTTGCTTGCACTTTTGAAAACACTGGCAAATGCCGGACAAACTTTCACTGTATGTATCACCACAGTCAAGCTGATTCAAAAATTGCATTCTGTTGTTTTTTAAGAGCAAATTTCAATTTTCATTTAAGTGTCTAGTTTGCTTTTATTTTTTAAGTGTAATTTGTACACATTTCGTACCAACTACATGATCCAAGTTTAGTGCTGGTAGATGGATAAACTTGAGGATTACTTAGTCTTCTTTGTGCTCGCCTGCAAATAAGGCCTCAACCAGAGCTCGCCATTGGTCACGGTCAGCTGCATAACTTGAGGCTTACATACATGTATATGTTTGGTTATGACGAGAAGGCCAAGCTGTCGTATTGGTGGTACGTTGTGTTCCTTGTTGTTCCCTGTTGTGTTGGGAAGTGAGTGCCAAGCATGTTAGGAGGAAGGTATTATGTGTTATGTGTGTTATTTTGTTATAGAGACAAGACAAGAGACAGTGCAGTGCTCAGACTAAGACACACATTTAGAACAGGCTAGCCCAGACAACAAGAAAAATCTAGGGAGTTCGGAAAATTGAATCTTTACATTCTGTATGCAACATCTAAACTTTAATTTGTTGTCATTCTACATTTTCTATATTTTTAATTAATAAAAAATGAATGCTAAATGTAGAAAAGGTACCGCAGTTATTGACACAGCTATCAATCATTTATGGATTCAAAATTTTAAATATCTTTTAAAAATACAAGGAATGAGGATGGGCATGAGATGATAATGTGATGATTACAGAAACTAACAGTGAGACACAAGACGAGACACTAAAGGGACAAATCATGTAGAGACAGACAGAACACAGAGAAAGAGAGGAGGGAGAAAAAAAAAAAAAAAGACAAGAAAAAAAATTGAGGACACAGACAAAACAAAGGACTGGCTCTGATTCCACTAACGGCCGGCAGACACCGTGGGGGACAGACAGGCAGCGCCCTCTGGTGGCGGCTCGCAAGGAGAGGTCTCGGGGGTCCCCGCTGGCCGTCCCGTGAGTGAGACGAGTGAGAGGGAGGCTGAGCTAAACCTTCGGACATAGCGGGGGGAGCCAACCAGGCAGTTTATGCATAACAAGGGAGGGTGTGGGGGGGGGGTATGGTATGGCAAGGGGAGAAAGCAAGGGGTTTGTTTGTTTGCTGGCATGGACACCTGCCTTTGGTGCATTCACAAGACTCATGTGCTGTATGCTAGGGGTGGGCGTTATTCGATACAAAGGTCTCGAGTAAGCGAGTAGCACCTCCTGTAACCGAGTACTCGATATTGGGGGTTTGCTTGGTCGATATTCGAGACTTTGACGAAAGAAAAGAAAAAGATAGATAAGAGGCAGCCACCAGCCCTAAGAAGACTCAAAAAACGTTCTCCGCTGTTTAGGCCTACCCTACCCTAAAAAAAATAAAAAAATAATATGCATGTATACTGAAGCTAGGGGCAATGTCCAGCTACAAATAGCACAGAATGGTATACATTCTGTGAAAAATAGGCCGTATGAGTCGTAGTTTGAAGGCCAACGGTCAGTATCGAATAAGGTATCGATTACTCGTGAGATTGACCCCTAATCTACTCGAAATTAGTCGATACTGGCAAATATCGAATAACGCCCACCCCTATTGTATGCGTTAGTAGTCTGTCGGGGGAGTAATAGATGGAAAGCGCTTTGAGCTCGTCGGAGGAAAAGCGCTAAATAAATGCCATCTTTACTTTACTCAAAACTTTCTCAATTTACATTTAAACTGCGACCACAATTAGTTTCATCCCATTTCATAGATGACCCCATTTTGACACAGTGTGTGATCATGACAAGTGATGACCAAATTTTCAGAAGAAAACAAATGTATTGAAAATCAAAACTGGAATATACTTCTGCGTGTATTCGAGCCCATTAAAATGTGGATTCAGTGCATAACAAATGATCTTCATTGTTATATTATGTGGTCATATACTTCTAGTCAAGCTCAAGAGTCATACGTTATTTTTACAAAGCACTCGTTTCTTGTCCGTTCTTTTAAAAAGAAGAGTTAGCGCGTGTAGTTAAAATAAGATGTAAATGTTTTTTCTTCTTCTTCTGCTTTCACTGATAAATGTTTCAAAAGAGTAGGAAATGAAAACCTGAGTCTTGTGACACCAAAAGAAAATGTTCAAGAGTTGGAAAAATGAAACAGACTTCATCCAAACTAACAAGTCAGAGCATTCAATCAGTTTAACAATTTGAAGTAGTCACAAGTCAGTCTTGGTTGCACAATTCTTGCAAAGGTTTTAAGAAATAATAAGAAATTTGTGTGGAATTAAAGAGAACATCAAATATCTCTGAATTTCATAGAAAATAAAAACATGCTAGTCAGAAATATCAATTTTAATAATTGTGATCAATTTCACCCAAAACTGACTACTAAATGTTTGTTTTAAAAATAAATTAAGTTAAAAGCAAAAACATATGTCAAACATAATCTGCTGTTGCTATGCTTCAAGCAAGTGATTATAAAAGATGCAAAGAAAGGAATAAAAGAAAGGTAAGCAACAGTCCAAAAAGATAATACTATGTGTTTAATGCTATGCAGAGATATATGATGCAATTTAAAGTACAGTGATCTCTGCCTGGCAAGATGCAAGCAACCATTCAGGGAAGGAAAAAGTGGAACAGCACAGACAAACTTTTCAAATTAAATCTCAACTTATTGATACCCCCCCCCCCCCCTTACAATTATATTGTACAAAAGTCTTAAAATCTCTAAAGATATTCCCATACAAGCGTCTTTTCCGGTGAATGCAGTTTCACTACTAATCTTTTCGTCAAATTTGTTAGCAATAGCAGGCAAACATCTGTCACAAAATAACTACTGCGAACAATGGGCATTTCATAGATTTACAAAGTACTATACTGCAAATTATCGGAATTGTAATGATTGAGAAAACACTAATGCGAACTATTTATATATATTTGCAAAATGCTACTGCGCACTAAGGGTGTTTTAATGATTTGGAAAACGCTAGTGCGAACGATGGGTATTTCAATAGATTTGCAAATTAAATGCTCCTGGGAATAATGCGTATTTCATTAGATTTTCAAATTAAATGCTCCTGCGAACAATTGTATCTGACAGATGTGCAGACTGCCAGGCAGAGATCACTGTTGACATGAGTATTGTATAGAACTTTTGCCCAGAGGGCCAACCTGCAGTTGTTGTTAAAGGGAAGCAGTGAAAGTGTGCTGCAGAGAGCAGCAACCAAACCAGGGTGCTATGCACTGCGACCTACCTTGCAAACATCAATGGGGTTTGACGCCAGAGCTCCTATAAAGCCTGCCAGGAAACTCGCTCTGAAAGAAAGTGAGGAAGAAAGAAATCGTTTAATATGTGACTATCTTTTAACCTCTATACATTTTCACCCAAACATCACCCTTACATTCCGAAATTTGTGTCTGACGTGTTTTCGTGGTAATCTGAAATTGGCGAGCCCAGTAGTATTTGAAACCAGGAGATTGTTGAAATAGTTGATAATTGTTACAAGGACAATTGGCATTTCTGTTTAAGTCATGTTATACTTTCTTGCTCTACTACACATGACCAAAGGTATAGACCGATCGACAAATACAACAGATCTGAATCTAGAGTCAAGTTTCTTTATTTGGTAGATCTAGAGGTTGCCGAACTTTGTTTAACGCTTCCTTCATCATTCTACACAACAGAAGCTTAATTGTAAGCAATCTGCAATGTAAGGTCTGTCCAAAATCCTTTTCTGAAGTCATGCGAGTCGAAATGGACACATGGTAAATAGGGTCATTCCCATTGTATAATACCATGCATGACTAAGTTGTGTACTGAATTGAATGCTTTTATTGGTATATAAGGCCTTTGGCCCACATTACAAAACCATACACAAGAGTAGAAATTGACTTCCATACTGAACATCATACAAATCAACATTATACAATATACCCCAACAGATTTCATCATGTTATCTTTGTAATATTTGTACCTTTGATGTAGTTTATGACATCGTAAAAAGTGGATCTATTCTTACACAAAAGTAAGTTACGAAGTGAAGTTGTGTACTGACATAAAGTGTGTCTCCTTGCAGTCTCCCAGGTAGCCAGACAGGATGATGTGTTTCTTGAGGATGTCGTAGGCTGGAAGCTCCACCCCTGCCACCACAGCCGCTCTCTGGGCCGTGGGACCAACACCCTGGGGAGAGGTAATAATAATAATAATAATAATAGCCCATTTATATAGCGCTTTTCCTCCGAAGAGCTCAAAGCGCTTTTACAGCATGTTACTACCCCAACAGACCTGTTTCATTCCAGAGCCATCTCAACCTCCTGGGAGGCATACTGGTAGTGCTGCCGGCGCCCATACCAACATTCTGACAAGATCTTTCACTGTCTATAGTCGGGTACCTGGGTCAGGTGAGAAAGTCATGACAAAGAACCTTTTCCAAGAGTACACCTGGTGGTGGATAAGAAAATGTTCTCAAATCCAAATCGAGTTGCCAACGCTCTGACCACTTCGCCACCAGATCAAAAGGTTTGTACCCTTTGTAACATCATAGACCAAACATCCATCTTCTATGACTTAATTAATTATATTAAAGATACGAAAAAGTGAAAAAGAAAAATAAAATGGTCAAAATATGTATGTACATGTATGAATGTTATCCACCAATATCTGTATGAAAGAAATCCTATGCTTATGTTGGAAGTCTTGCCTGCAAAATGTTCAATTGAAACAATTGGTATGTGGGCCAAAGGCCTTGATTTTCAATAAACTGATTTCAACAAAGACCCTAGATCTACATACAGACAGGACACAACTCCATTTTTGCCCAACCAACCTGAGCGTCTGCCATGTGTGAAAACACCATATACCGGTACAAAGGATATTGTAATAGAAAAGGGTGAAAAAAGCTTTTACCCATCTAGTTTCTACACTGACGGTAAGAGAAAAATGCCCTGATGAAAGCACACAGGAAGAAAAAGAGGAAACCATACAAAATGGAAAATGTGAAACAGTTACAAGATTTCCTGTAACTGATGAAATAAACAGAAAAAGGGGACAAAAACTGACACAAGATTTCCTGGTTAACTAAAGAATTAAAAAACTGAAAAAACTGAAAGGATTTCGTGATCAACCACAAAAACCAAACAGCTCTTCCTAGTTTATATAGCACTTTTCCTTGACGGAACAGGCTAAAAAGTGCCTTATAAAAAGTAGCCTACATGGCACAACAATCAACATAAAAATCAAACAATTCATAGAAGCAATTGGTAAAAAGTAAATATACAGAGAATTTATAAATTGAGGGTCTTAAACTATGGTGGTATATAAGTGGGTCTTAAGATTGTTCTTCTTTCCGTCCCAGTTTCTCAAAGATATTGGAAGGTTATTCCAGACGTTAGGTGCATAGCAAGCAAAAGCTCTCTCACCAGTCTCCTTACTAGAAGTGTGTTTCTCCAAGAGGTTTTTGATAATGGATCTTAATGACGAGATGTAACATAATGTAGACATGCAGCAATCGGAACCTACCCTCCACAGGCCTCCAACCCCTTCCTGTTTGTAGATCTTCCTGAAGGAGCGCACCATGTTATCACAGTTGGTTTTGGATGTGCCTTGGGCCTGCATGCGGACCTGCCAGAGAATGATAATAATAATGACAACAATGGTGATAATAATAATGGCTACACAAGAGATTAAAATGCACGAAATTGAACAACCAATATACTTCACTCTTCTACTGAAATGCACAAATGTCATCCATTATTGTACTTTGATTACTGTAATAATTCTCATTATACCATTCATGGCCCCACACTTAGTGCGCTCTTGAAATACAAAAACCACCCATTTAAGTCTTTGAATCCTTAGCAACATAATTAATTTACATCACATGAGAGGTGGGACCAACATATTGACATCAGTCTCCAATAGGACAGGGGTGGATAGCCACAACTTCCCAAACAAACCTATGTTGAGAATTCCTAACAGGGGTATTCTAACCCAGGTGCCCGCTTGGAAACTATATGAGTTCATCCAAGTGCATTGTATTGCATGCACTTTTTTCATCCCTTCTCAGGAAAATTTGCCGTAGTGTTATGAGCTCCGCTTTTCACTGAAGCAAACACAGTCGCCACAGAGCAGTGCCTATCGGACATTTTCTTTTTTAAGAGGACTAAAGTGTGTTAGATCCGGAGAAATTTTGGTGGAGCCGGAGCCTGGGAAAAAACCTCGGGCTCCAACATATTGCTCTTTTTTTCACTCTTTCTCACTTTGTTTTTGTTGTAAAACTGTTTTAGTAGATTCTAGATCTTAACCAAATATTTAGTAGAGTCAGAGCCGGAATGTTTTCTGACCGGCCCCGCAGCCCTGAGTTAGATGACGGCCAAGTTGCATAACTCACCTTGAGCACATCGGTGGGGTTGGCTATACAGCTGGAGGTGATGCCTGCCACCACACCACACGCCACGTTGACGCCCAGAGTCTCATCTGGGGAGGGGACAAGAGCAGATAGTACAAATGGGGATTCAGCGCATAACAAATAATCTCCATTATTATTATTATTAATATATTGAGATTAGCTGCAAAAAAGGGACTTTCACTATTGCAGAAGACAGAGCTATTCATTGAGACAACCGACCTTGACATTTGACAGGGAGAACGAAGAAGAAGAAGACTATTGCAGGGATGTACACAGGAGAGGATGCAAAAGTCTGAAATGCTCACAGACGTTGAGACTAACATGCAAGAAATAGACTTCTGGCTTCTTTCTTGCACCATTTTAACAGATTGGGTTAATCTTAACCTCTTACTCTTTCATCTTATCATCACTAGTCTATAATCTATCAATAAGGATTTTGCCAAAGTCCTTCGATAAAATGTGTAAAGCTGTTACCATAATGATAACCGTCCTTTCATAAACTGTGTAAACTGCAAAGCTGTTACACATAATTCTGACCCCTGAGCTAATGAACATTTCATCATCTGCCCATTTTCCGTTCAAGACCTCTGTGCTAATCTTCGCGCACTCTTGAAACAATATTCCAAGACAAAAAGTTCCTGTTTCTCCACAAAGTGTGGAGTTCACCCAAAATAAGTACAGTGTGCCACCCACACAATTCTTCCAAAGATTCTACACTACCAGAGGTCAATCCAGCCACAGGGAGAACGAAGAAGAAGAAGAAGAAGAAGAAGAAGAAGAAGAAGAAGAAGAAGAAGAAGAAGAAGAAGAAGAGGAAGAAGAAGAAGAGGAAGAGGAAGAAGAAGAAGAATCCAGCGACAGGAAAAAAAAAAAGAGACAAGAGAGAGAAAGAGACAAAGAGATAAGATAAAACAGGTTGTTGTCAGCCTGACCTTTCAACCACACTACATGGGAAACCCTGACACCAGCAGCATGACAGGAGGAGAAGTAGGTCACGGACAGGTGAGACAGTGGACAATTCCAGATAACATGACCTCTACTATGCAACATTAGACAACCATGGTGTGACCATTATCTAATACTGATTATACCTTCATGTAGGGCACATCAACAACAACAACAACAACAATAGCAACATAAATAGCAAATTCAGAAATCCCCAGGATGGAAGCATTGGGAAAATCTCATTCATAAACAACCAACTAAGAAAAAAAGAAAGAAAGGAAGGAAAGAAAGAGAGACAGACAAGAATGAAATGAATAAAGAAAGAAAGAGAGAGACAGACAAGAATGAAATGAATAAAGAAAAGAAAAAAGAGAGAGAGACAAGAATTTAAAAAAGAAAGAAAGAGAGAGAGAGACAGGAATGAAATGAAAAAAGAAAGAAAGAAAGAGAGACAGATAATTAAATGAATGATGAGATATCACTAGCAAAGCCCTTGCTTGAGGGCAAACACGTGAGGGAAATCTTTTTGTGACCGGCTGTGGTCACTAGGTCATGTTTTATGGTTACAAATTCCGAAGATAAGGATGAGATATGCTCTGTGTGTGTGGTTGATTGATTTGTACACTGTGTGACCTTCACAGAGTGCTAAGCGTACATTGCAGACACAATAGTGACACCCGTGTGACCCCTGCTAACTTGCAGACTACTAAAAAATGAATTTAAAAAAGAAATGAACAAGAGAACCCCTCTTATTATTTTTCTTACATGGTGGTGAAAAATGAAAGATAGTGAATTGACATCTGGTATTAATGCTGAATCATTATGTTTTGCTTCTTCTTTGTTGAAAGTTGAAAGTATTTTGCTATCATTTACACAAGGAAGTTGTAGGAAGTTTTCAAATATACATTTTTTTTTTTTTTAAATCCTTTGACATCCACTTACTTAGAATGTTGCAATATTTTCGCATTGGCTCAAATCATGAAAGTTTCCCCACTGAAGACTGCAACATGTTTGAAGTACAATTGTTTTCATGTGTTAAAGAGTAAGAATGAGAAACTGTTCATGAACATTTCTTCTTTAGTTTCTTTGAAGAAGAAAAAAGACTACGCAGCAAAAATCCATTGAACCCTGGTACAATATCTAAGTAGACCCAGCCCATATAGCTCATAAAAGAAAAAAAAAGGTGTGAGATATAAAACAAAAAAAATTAATGAATACTCATACTGGCCCAGGACAGAGACAGATGGAGGGACCTTGTCTGTGGCCCATATCCCAGTAGGGGTGATGGGCTTAAGTAAGTAAGTAATAGTGGATGTAGGCCTTCCATTAATTCTCCTATAAACCTTGGACTAAAGATAGAGACATGAAAACTCGGGTCCTTTGCTCATCTGGACCAGTAAATATGCATGACACCTACCTCCACCCTCTTTCTCTCTACTAGTACTAACCAACACATTCACAGCTACATACCCACCTACTCCCTCCCCCTTTCTCTTTATAGAATAAGCCAACACACAGGGCTAAGGTGTGTTGCTGACTGTCTAGCAGTAATACGCTTTTTTTAGTATGGACCGCTGCAGTTGTTGTTGCTATTCCCTGTCGTGGAGTTATTCAATCTTGTCGGCCAATGCCAGTCTTATGTACTTGTATGACTGTCTGAGCTGATTGGGGGGTCCATAAAGAATGCTGTGGGTAACCGCTGCGGTAAGTTTCGTGTCTTGTTTAAAATACACAGGTCTTGAAATGAATGTAAAGCCTATTACTTACTGGCTGGGTCTGAGATGATAGCACGCTTCAATGTGTGGTAGACTCCAATCTTGATGGTGCCATAGGTGGCTTGGCGCAGTAGGGCAGGAGCAAGGCTGGGGATACAAAAATAATAATAATAAACAGCATTTATATGGAGCTTTCCCCCGCTCAACAGGAAGCTCAAAGCGCTTTACAGCCACTATTACTCCGACAGACGTGATTCATTCGAGCCTTCTCAACCTCCTGGGAAGCATACTGGTAGTGCTGCCTTGGTCGGCGCCCGGCGCTCATACCAACAAGATCGTTCACTGCATATAGCCGGGTACCCATTTTACACCTGGGTGAGGTGAGAAAGTCGTGACAAAGTGCCTTTTCTAAGAGTACACCTGGTGGTGGATAAGAAAATACTCTCAAATCCAAATCAAGTCGGCACAGCCGGGGATCAAACCCCGGACCTTTGACTCGTGAGGCCAACATTCTAACCACTTCATCACCAGATCACGAGATAAAGAACAGAGCAACTATGGTGTAACTGTGCAAAAAGTTTAAAATTCATCGCTAACATTAATAATAATTCTTCATTTCTGTGACTGCCTGGAAGACATGTGTGATTGAGGCACTTTGCGAATCAGAGATGTAGCCACTCAAAGACATTCTTCACAGTTCATTCTTTTTCTTGGTTAAAGTATTCAACAATTCCTTACAAAACAAACAGATAGAGAGATAATATAAATCTCTAAAAAGTGACTTAAAGAGCAGATCCTGAAGTTTCATAAACAAATGAAATGCCAGAAAGTCAATGTTTCTTCTTTTACACCTTATTCCCTGAGAGGCAGACATTTGTATAGCCCAATAAAGTATCATCTTATCTTATTAAAAAAAAGATGATAGAATGGATGATGATTGATGAAGTTAACAGCGTTTGTCCAGTTCTTTGGCTTTAATCAACATTTACAGACGTACACTGTAGATTACAGTCTGAAACGACACGACAGAAAAACAGATATTAACCTAACAATGACATCAGGCCTGCCTAGTCTGAATTTGCATAATTAGGGATTTTGAGGTCAAAAAATTAGGGACATTTGCTCAAAATTAGGGACAGAACAAACGTTTTAGTTTTTCCC